>JAQFZW010000402.1:0-63628 GCA_034687055.1 Heteromurus nitidus
CCCGTGGGGAAGTGGAATGACCGATTGGTCTAATATTTTGATCATGTGGTGCCCTCGATCCCCGGAACTAATCACCGAAAACAGAATTGAAAAATTCCTCTCCGTTCGAAAGTTATGACGGTGTACACGAATTTCATTCGGACGGCCGGCCGGCCGGCCGGACGGCCGGACGGCCGGGACGGCCGACAGACAGACATTGCGAATTTAATAAGTATCTACCGATACTTAATAAGTATATGATTTGCCAGCCAGAATTTAATACGACGAATAAAAAAATCGACTAATGAAATATGAACGAAAGAACCTCTTCTACAGCTTTCAATCACTTAATTAATGGAGTATTTAATTAAGATTTCAAAGCGCTTAAAATTCATGGAATTTCATGAACTGTGATGTGAACTGCAGCAATCCGACACTACCTACGCTGCAGTTGTCTTTCATTGCTCCACTAATCTTTTATTTGTGGCGGGAACCATGTTTTGAATGAATATTTACTATGCGAAGGCAAGTTCGTGTTTGTAAGCTCAACATCAACAAACAAACAACTTTTGGAAAAGTTTTTGGATGACAGTTGTTTTGATTTTGCACACGCACACTTGTAGTGTATAAAGTTAATTAACTTTACAATTATCCCTTGAATTGTAAATTTTTAAGCCTCGATTGGAAGTGTGTTTACAGGTGATTGTTATAAGTAAACTGGAGATCCTGAAGTGAAGGAGGAATGGATATCGTCATTAATAAATTAAACTAAAAACCGGTAGGTTTATCAGTTTTTGTTGTTTACAAATATCATCCATCATCGTGTATTTTAACTTCGGTGTCCTTCTTTCAAGTAATCATTTCTTAATCCTTTTTCCCTTTGTTTAACGATTGCAGGGACCAGTGGCCAGTATTTTTCTCTAAAGCTTCAACTTGAAGCTAGTAAACGTAGGGAGTACAGAAAACAGTCAATAACCACAAACCAGTGTTCGAAAATGGGAATCCTAACGAACCCTAACGATACAAATCGATTGGTGAAGTTCCTTCAGGGTAAAGGGGGTATTTTGGGTGTGATCTGTTACGTGGCTGGAATAGTTTGGTTGATTTTTCTGGCAAATAAGGATTATAATTTGGGTACGGAACGCAATTCACAACATCCAGGAAATAGGAATAGGGTGGGGTTTGATTGACAAATTTTCAATTCATGGGTTGTTTGTATGCTTTTTCAGGGACGTACTTTTCTGAAAATGCTTTGCTTCCGGGACTGGTTGTAGAAAATTTTGATGGAGGATATCGTGCGGAGGCGTACACCAAGGAATTACTTCAACTTGACACGAAGTACGAAGGGAAAATTCCTCCCCATGAATTTGAGTCATTTTTTCATCGTCTTGGATTGGTCGAGACTGAACTACAAAACTACACTATTGCAGACTTAATTAGTAAGAAAAAGCAGGATGAAGGAACAGGAACGAATGTTTTTGCCGTACTGAGAGCTAAACGTGCCGCAGGTACCGAATCCTTGGTATTCAATGCCCCTTATTTCCCGAAAAACAAACAAGGAAGTAGGAAAAACTTGGCTGGGATTGGGATTATGTTTGCGTTGGCTGAATATTTCCAGAGTATGTAAACCATAAAATCAAAATGCTTTAACGTTTTTGCCAAACTATGTTTCGTTGTGGAATGTAGATGCTCATTTTTAAATTTTCAGACCAAGTTTATTGGGCGAAGGATATCGTTTTTCTCGTGGCGGAAACACATCTGGGCTCCCTTGCATGGGTCAAAGGCCATCAAGAAATCAATGCCGACTGGGGTTCCAGCGTTTTCAAATTTGAAAACGTGCATACAAAAGCTGGAAACATTCAAGCCGCTGTCAACTTTATTATGGAAGCTAATGACGTCTGCTCACTACAGTCAAAATTTCACGGCATCAATGGCCAACTTCCTAATCTTGATTTGGTCAACCTTGTCAACAAATTTATTGTGCTCGATCAGGTAAGTTTCGCTTAATTCAATGAGGTTTCCAATATGAATATTACAATATATAAAAATTCGAGGTAAGCGTTCATTTGTAACGAAGGATTTATATTTTGTAGGAAAAACGTCCTGACTGGCCAGAAGCTGATGTTAAAAAGCTCTTAGATTTTATGCAGATGCAGTCCACAGGTACACCTTCTGGTTCCCACGGGTTCTTCTTGAAATACGGGATTGAATCAGTAACGCTGCTTGGAAAAACAGCCAAAAACTGCAAATCTAGAAGTCCTGTCTACTACTCCGACATCGGCCGAATTTTGGAGGCAGCATTCAGATCCCTTAATAATCTATCTGAAAGGCTTCACCAGTCATTTTTCTTTTATTTGAAGACAACACCAAACCGTTTTATATCAATAGGACTTTACTTTCCTCCGATAGCTCTGATTTTGTTTCCAATTGCACTTAAAGCAGCAACAATTTGGTTGAGTAGTCAAGAACTTAATACCACGAGAGGCTTGTTCACTTTGATGGGTCTACATTCTTTTTCCGTGTTTCTAAGATGGGTTCTTAACAATCTTCACTGGATTCTAGTACCACACCTTAGTTCAATATCGCCAGATTTTGAAATCATGTCACATACATTTGCCTTAATTTGTGGAATTTTAATTTCCAGTGTTGTTCTATTGTCACTATTTTTACACTGGAATGCTGGGAAAGGCGTGCGAGAAGCGGTTTACTGCTTTTGTTTGCTAGAACTCGCCACTGGTTTGTACTGTTTAGCTTTATTTAACCCTTCACTTGTTGTTTTTCTGGGTGTGGCCATTGTTCCACTAGTCACATTTTTCTTTTTCTTTGATATACCACAAAACCAAAGATTTTGGGTGAAAGCATTAGTCCTCAGTGTTGCGACAGGGCTAGCATATGACTGGCTTGGTTTAGACGGGATAATTTATGCAATTAATAAGTATTACTATGAGTCAGAGGTGTATGGAAACTTTCTGTTTGATTTGGCTTGGATTGGGGGAGGAGTGCTTATCGGTGCTGTGATGATAGGTGGACTTATTTAGTTTAGCTTATTTATTTATTTACTATTTTAAGGAAAATTGCAATCCCTTCTTTCCCATGTTCATTGTAAGTAAATGTATTGCTGATGCGATGGTATCTTGTAAATCCTGTCTTAATTTTAATTCTACAATCAGCAGTTTCCAGAATATTATTTTGTCGTTAATATTTCTTTACCAAATAGATCATAGTCAAGTTGTATAATATATATAAGCAATGCTTTAATAAAGCAATCGTGAGACGTTTAAAAAATTGCTTTTTAATAAACGGCGAGTCATGGTATCCGTATCGGTAGGGATGATATTACAAGATATGTCTCCTTCCATTTCCCAACAAGATTTCCATACACTACTTGTAAGACCAAAGCAATAGGCACATAACCGGATGCAATTTGCATTGTTCTTGTTTATGCATATTTGATAATTTGTCATAAATATTTGTAAACTGCACAATTCTTCGCTTTATTAGTTCGTCTCTTATTTATGCGTTTCCGAGAGTGTATCTTTGTTTGAAAGAATTGATGCTGAAACTGGAAGTATTTCTTTATCTGTACGTCCCGTACTACCCGTACATATTCCCAGACAAAAGATAAGAGAATGCATGCACAAAAGGTATGAAATAGTATGAATGCTTACTTATATACCTGCGGGTACCTTCCTATATGTCTATACCTTCAGACTCATGTTTCATGGTAGACCTTATGTATGCTGATACGATACGATACATATAATGTGCATATATGAATAGAGATGACGAGAGATGAGAGCGAGCGTGAGATCGAGATGAGTAACTCAAAATACCAAGAATCCGGCAACAACTTCACCAACCGACAACGTCAGACTCTGTAGCAGACATGAGCCACAACGTTGTTGCGCAGCTACATAAAACATAAAGGAAACTCGTATGCTTTGTGTTGCATTGAAGATGTAAAAGCATTTGTATTTGTATATCAATACAGTGCATTGGCGGAGCGAGTTGAGTAGTGAAGTTATGACCGTTGACTAAATTTTTGTCAGAGCATTTCATTCACAATTTTCTTTTGGATATTCTGGGGGATTGGATTGTGCTTCGATTATTTTCTCACTTGTCAACTGCAGCAAACTTGATTTTTAAAATATAGCAAATTTTAAAACTAACTGATCGCTCGCTGTTGAGAACAACATTCATCCTCAGAAAATTACACCCAGGGGTCATTTCATTTCACATCATCCAGTACGAGGACTAATACGGAATTAAGGTATGAAAAATATTACTCTTGTAAGTTATAAATATCAATTGCGCACAAAAGGTTGAAGCGTCGTTTGATGGTCCAGTGTGGAATATTCAACAGGTGACATGTTTTGCACTACTGACTACATTTTAAGTCAGTACTCAGTACCAATTCGCAATTGCAAATTGATGTTTTTTATGTTTATAACTGGTTGGGTGTTGTTGGTCATAATGTGAATTTGAAGCATACATGCATGCGGCTTAAACTTAATTATACTATTATACTATTCAGCTATAGCATAATGTTAAATGTGCCTGTACAAGTCCAGGCCAGTCTGTTGTCTGTTTCTTACATGTTATGCTGCAACTCCCGGCTCGAGTTCAGGGTTATACGATAAACAAAAACAATATCAATGATAAAATTGTTTTGACGATGACGCCGACGGTGTCATCAACAATGGCAAGCGTAAAGTTAACCCCTCGGCGTGCGTACGCACTAACGAGTATGACATGACACATGATTCAATCATCGTCACCATTTTACATTCTAAAAGGCGAGATTGAGATAAGCAAGAGGATTGAGGATGTGAGGAAAGTGGCTGTACACATGACATGAGTCAAGAAAATAATATTCTTTCTCATTATGATTATGAATCACATGAATCATGAATGAATGATTTGATTGTCAATTGCATCATAAAATACGGATGACCGATTCTCTCTCGGTGAGACAGGTTAATTAGCTAACTATTTGGTTAGAACGTAACGCTCCAAGTCAAGGACATTAGGACATGCATGTGCATGCAAAGTAGCGAAGGATATAAATTGGCATGTTAGATGTGGGCATTGTATGTTTCATTCAATGGATGGATTAACTTTACAATTGATATTGATACTTGCACATACGACAAAAACAATGTTTTAAACATTAGGTCCAAAGTACAAGCCCACGGCTGACGGCATTAGTTGTTAATGTGTGTATAATTTAGTAAAATGCAAAAAGTAAATACGAAGAAGTTGAACTCTAAACAACGAACGACTCGCATGATTTCGTTCCGTATATCAACCGGATTGGATTGAAGAAAAAATCTTAATGCTTGGAAATTCATTACTTTGTACTTGCGTTAGATTGTAGACAAACTTCTTGAATCTTCTCAGGAGAGTGCCTGTAATAACTTCCATATCGTATATTGCAAATTTGAATTTTTGAATGTTGTCTACATAAATATTCAAAAATATAAATTTACTGTTTGAATATGCATTTGTGTCATTGTATTTAACTGCTTCACTGCTTGTAAAAGCTACTGACTGAGCTCCGAGAATATGACGATGCTTGATCTTGATACGTGCATGCAAAATTGATATTATTGCATATTTAATCCATTACTATATTATATGCAGCACTACAGCTGCAGTGTATTTATCGTGGTCGTCGGTCGTCTAAATTGAAATAGTGATACTTGGAATAGAAATAGACAGTCAGGTCTTTCATATTTCTCGTCTAAAAGCACGGAGAATGGCTGAATTCAGAAATTGGTGCTTATCAGTTAAAATATCAGAGAAACGAAAGCAGTGAAGATTTTCTGAAACCACACACACTAGGCTTGACTGTCAAATCAAGCTTTCATCGTTTCCTTGTCGTTTTATTTGTGCCGCATGTGTAGTTGTTTAGTTAAAATACTTAACTGACTTAATATATATTGAAACACTGAAATTGTTTACAGATATCTGGATTATCAAAGCAGACATAATATCCTTCAACCATGTCTCAGGATCGTTTAAGAACGTTCAAGAATTTTGGGAAAGATACGGACGTAAGTGTGAAGTTTGTTTATTACCCACTAGAGATGCATGATAATATAATTAGTTTAATAGTTTGGCCCTTGGTCGTGTACTTATAATATATTTATAAATTTTAACTCAGGAACTCCGGCGTCGTCGTACTGATCAGTCTGTTGAACTGCGGAAGGCCAGAAAGGATGAACAACTGTCTAAACGTCGAAATATAGATACTGATGAATTGGATAATACCTCGAGCCCCGTAAATGAATCCATTACCGGTCCATCCGCTCAAACAGTTGCGGTTAATGAAGCTACGTTGAAGCAGATTGTTATGGACATTTTTAGGTTAGTCTTGGTTGCAAAACTTTTGCATTACTTTCTGTGTCTATTCAATTTTTGGGATTTATCTAACTTTGTCATACTCATTTTTCTGTAATGTCACAGTAATGATCCGGACCGCCAGTTTACTTCTACTCAATTAACACGGAAGATACTCAGCAGAGAAAGACATCCTCCAATTGACATCGTGATTCAGGCCGGCATTGTGCCAAGGTGTATTGCATTTTTGAGAAGTGAGCAAAGCCCAGATTTACAGTTTGAAGCGGCATGGGTTTTAACTAACATTGCGTCAGGAAATCAGGCTCAAACTAATGTCGTTGTTGATGCTGGGGCGGTGGAACCTTTCGTCGAAATGTTACGGTCACCTTATGCTCATATCGCAGAGCAGGCTATTTGGGCGTTGGGAAACATTGCGGTAAGATTTTGATTTTGGCTAGAGGGTTTGTTTGCATATATGGCCACTTTGAAACTTTTATGTCAGAATAATAAGGGGGATGTTTTTAATGGAAACTTTGTGTTAATGTGTAGGGTGATGGGCCTGTGTTAAGAGACCATGTCATCGCCAAAGGTATCGTCCCGCCGCTTGTGGCTCTGGCGAAAACACAGAATTCCGTAAGTTTACACCAAGCTATTTCATTTATGAGTGAAAACGATATTTTAGGATTTTAAAACTTAAAACCGATGTAGAATGTATTAATTATGTAATTATCTTTCACAGCCATCTTTCTTACGGAACGTAGCATGGACCTTGTCAAATCTCTGTCGCGCTAAAAGTCCTCCTCCACCTCAAGATGCTACGAAAATGTGCCTTCCTGCACTTGCTCGATTGATAAAAATGACCGATTTTGAAGTTGTTTGTAAGTACTTTGATTTCAATACATTTAAATTCAGTTTCAGGTTAAGATGTATCAACTTTATCAAGCAAATTTGAAAAGTCGTAGGAAGTCAAATATGTATCTTTATAACTGATTTGGTACGTTTATCTTTGTTTAGCGGATGCATGTTGGGCATTGTCTTATTTGAGCGATGGTCCAAATGAAAAAATTGAAGAAGTTGTGAAAGCAAATGTGGTTCCCCGTCTTGTGGAGCTCTTAGATTCTGGAAATTTCAATGTTATAACTCCCTGCCTTCGTGCTGTTGGCAATATTGTTACCGGCACAGACTCTCAGGTTCGACAACTATCTGATTTAATTGTGGAAGGAAAGTTGAAAATTTTGTACGAGGTTGAGATTCGCAGTATCACCATTAACTATTGTTAACATGTTTGCAGACTCAAAGTGTTGTTCGAACTGGTGTTCTTCAACATCTTGCAAAATTGTTAAGATGCACTAAAAGCAACATCGTTAAAGAAGCTGCTTGGACTGTTTCTAATATTGCGGCGGGCACCATTGAACAGATCTCCGAAATATTGCATGCAGGCATCGTGCCCTTACTTGTAGATGTTTTGAGATCGGTAAGTATGATCGATAGATTAGACAGTTACACATACATGGAAAATAAAAGCCGATCCATAAAATAATTATTTGTGTTGATTTACTTTACGTAGGGCGAATTTAGGGCTCAAAAAGAAGCGGTATGGGCGATGACTAACATTACCTCCGGAGGTCATGTTGACCACATGGTTCATCTTTGTCAGAGTGGAGCCATCCCCGCCATGTGCGATATGCTAAGATGCAAAGACTGGAGAACCATCTTAACAACCATGGATGGTTTGGAAAATATTCTGAAGGTTGGTTGACACACGTATTGTCATTGCTATTCATTGTATCGTATCTTGTTTGGATTTTTATATTACTTGTATTGTTATTCATTTTGTAGGCGGCACAAGAAGTAAACCAAGTTGAGAAAGTAGCCACTGCTATTGAAGAATGCGGAGGCTTGGATAGTATTGAGCAGTTGCAGACACACGAGAATAATACGGTGTATAACAAGGCGTATAGCATCATCGATGGTTTCTTTTCTGAAGAGGTAGGCAGAGTATCTGATTGATTTGATGATGGGAATTAGAATTATGTATATTGTCGTACCTTCAATATTATAACGGCAACTTTAACTTTACAGACCGCTGATGACGACAACTTACTCCCAGAGACCAATGCAAGTGGAGATTTTCAGATGTCTGTCTCGAATGTTCCGGAAGGGGGATTTAATCTCTAAACTATTTCACTGTCTTAGCTCTACTACCACAAGTTGTTGGTAATCATTACGTATCCCGTGTTCATTCTTGGTTCGCAAATTCAAAATACTACTGCTCCGATACCCATTAAACTTAAGTATTAGTATGAAGTTTCAACGGTTTGTCGCGGAATTTAAGTCGTTTATTTGTAATGCGCATACCCGTGATCTAATGGTTTTTAAAATGGAACTATTAAGTCATTCAACTAGAATTGTAATTGTAAGTTGACTTGTGATTTGTGCTCTTCGGGTTTTCTTTATTTTGTAATTGGTGAAAATATTGATAAATTCACAATTAACTATTGTATTTCAAAGATATTCTTCGTGAACAGAGGAACAAGTATATTATGTCTTCGAGGCATTTAATAATGCTCTGCCAGCTTGGCTTTAGTTTTTAGAATTTCTACAATTTTAACTGAATAAAAACTTCAAAATTCAGTTTTCATTATGAAAGATTGGTAAGCTATGTGATGTTGTGAGCCTTTCAGTGAGAAATACAATCTGGACAGAGTTAGACTCTATACACATACAGCATATTACATCGAGAATTGAGAACGAAAGCTGCCCATAGATGTCTTTTGTTGTTCGGTGAAAGCTCTAACAACAGCATCTCAGTCTCTCCCCTTCACCCTTGTGGGCTGAGGCGACTGGCTCATGTTTCATGTGGCAGCTTTGTTGTGCCCCCGGTTGCCATGTATTTGCCATACGACAGGAATGAGTTGGGTTGGGGTTGCCTATATATCACTCCTGTCCAGTATGTCCGATGACGGTGAGCAGTGTAAGGAGAAAGTTAAAGACCGCTTAAGATCCATTAAAATACTTTTTTCCGTGTTAAAAATACACATTTGAAGTGCTAATGCCGAGCCATTTTTTACATTTTGTTAACAAACTTCACCATTTGAAGATAGCGTATTAAAAATTTAAAGCTTGACACCCAAGTTGGTTAAAAGGTGGATTTGAGTCCAGTAACTTTCTGCTATAATTTTGGTGGAGTGCACTTCGCCATCAAACTCCAAACATTTACAACCCAATGTTCTTGGCTAACCAATCCTTTCTTCCAACGGAATGAACGAGTACAAAGTTTTAGGAACTGTGGGCGAAGGTGCTCATGGAATAGTTCTGAAAGCACGACACATAGCCAGTGGTGATATGGTAGCGTTGAAGAAGGTGTCACTTAAAAAAATCTCGGAGGATGGCATTCCTGTTCAGATCATTCGGGAAATCAAAGCGCTGCAATGCTTGGAACATGAAAATGTGGTATATCTCATAGACGTATTTCCACAAGGTCTAAGTTTTGTGATGGTTTTTGAGTTCATGCAATCAAACTTGTGGGAGATCTTGGATAGTTACAAACTGTCTGGAGGACAAGCAAAGTGCTACATGAAAATGATACTTAGGGGACTTGAGTATCTCCACAGTCATCACATAATGCACAGAGTACGGATAAAAACTCATATACTACTTTCTCCATACAAAATCATATCATCACATATTACTTTTATAGTGCTTTCACCTTGTCGATGTTGGACATATAATATGTTTGTTGTCATTTTATCCTATAATAGGACCTGAAACCTGCTAATCTACTGATTTCAGAGAATAAAACACTTAAAATAGGAGATTTTGGACTATGTCGACTATTCTTCAAAGATGAAAAAACTGCGTACTCGCATCAAGTCGCTACAAGATGGTATCGTGCCCCGGAGCTCTTGTATGGCGCACGATATTACGATGAAACGGTAGACCTTTGGTCTGCCGGAGCGATATTTGCAGAAATGCTGAAAGGAAGTCCCCTTTTTCCGGTAACATTTTAATTAAATCTGGAACTTGTTTGTGCTTCACGAATTTGTCACGACGAAAGGAAATAAAAGATTTATATATATCCTGTATTAATAAAAAATAAAGAGTTCCTTTTTACTTAGGGCGAAAACGATATTGATCAATTGTATCTCGTCATTTCAAGTCTTGGATCTCCAGATGAAAGCATTTGGCCAGGTCATACTGAACTTCCGGATTACAACAAAATATCTTTCAGCAAAATGAGCCCTGTCCCATTAGATACGTTGGTGCCTTCGAACGTTCCAGGATGTGCTAACTTCCTTGGAAAATTCTTGGTCTATGATTCCGACAAACGATTGTCAGCTAGACAAGTATGTACACTATACATTATAGTAAATCGTAGTATATCTGTACTGCAAATCAAATCGCTTGTTAGGATTTTCTTCGCAAATGTCATTTTCACTTCATTTTAATCCTTTTCTCCATTCAAAGGCATTGATAGATCCGTACTTCGACATGAACCCAGTTGTAAGCAGCATTCAGGAACTTCCAGTAAATCCACCACCAAAGCAGAGCTATTTTAGGGGATTTGACTCATCTACGACGGATGAGCAGCTTGGCGGACTTTCAGCTTCCACCTCCGAATGCTCATCAGCAAGTACGATTACATTACAAGAAGATCGTCTTGGAAGTTGATCTCAAGCAAAAGCAAAGTAAGATTGAGATGCCGAAATAAACTGTAAATTACGTGGAATGCATGTACATGAAAATTCGAGTTTTTTAATCATGTAATCATGCAGTGGTCAGGTCAAGGTTCGACTATACATTCTAATTTCAACCTCCGCGTTTGTTTTACATTATTGTAAAGTTGTAAATGTAAAAATGTAATACATTTAATGATTTATTTGTAAGGATCTATTAAACAAGCCATAAGCTTATTTTGTAATCATTGAATGCAAATCCAGGACAAGTAATAGCAACCCAGTTTGTTCAATGGATGACTGTGAATTATACATATTTGCCAATTTTTATACTGAACTCATTATAATACGAAGTAACATTTGAGGCGTCTCTGCATCCACAGCTTCGAACAGAATTCCAGCAGACGCGAACTCGGTTCCAACAGGCCTTGAGTGGACATTAGGATAGGAAACTCTGAACAAGCTACAATTGTTTCAACTGGAAAATGGAATGGTGAAAAAAAAACTTACACCCTAAGTTCATAAAAAGCAAGCAAACTAAACTAAAGACGAGTTGATTTGAGAAGCTTAGCTTTGCAAAGCTTCTCTCTACTCTCCCGTCAGCAGTAAAACATTGTAGTCGACAGCAGGTCGAATGGGTGAATAGTGTTTTTTCTGTTGAAATGTAGGAGCTGACATTGATGAATGGTGTTAAAAGGCTAGGCACATCACATCGCTCTTCAATCTATTTACTCTGTTCTAAAACAGTAAAATGCACGATACAAAACAATACGAGTATTTTCTCTTTATATTTTAGCGAGATATACTTTCATGATGATGCATGTTCATAAACTGGATTACATGAGTTGGCATTTGCAAAATTACTACACACGAAAATCAAGTTAAGTCTCTTGGTAAATTTTGTATCAGACCATTAATGTTCAGTGTATAGTTGTATATACGCAATATGATATTCGAATTACTCAAGTTCACTGATGCACGGGGCTACACAAATTATCGGATGAACAAGTATTTATATTGATATGCATACGCATTCGAGTATGCAGCAGTTAAAATTATTACTCCAAATATTTTCAGTAGGGATTTCCTACGTCCTATAGACCTACCCTATTACGTATGGTCGGCTACCGCCTCTGCCACTGACTACATTCACGAATACAAACAAGTAATTATTTGACAAATTGCCTACAAAATAAAATGTGCATTCCTTCTTGAATCAATAAGTTAATGTGAGGTCCAGTCCTATAGTCCTATGTCCTATATTCTATATATAGGTCCCTTATTTTTAGTTGTAGCATTTAGCCCCTCGACTTTCTCTAATCCTTTCTTTAGTACAGACCAGTCTTTGCAATGATTTTCTGAAAAACTATAATTTAAGGGGTATTCAATGAAATATTCCCTGCAACAATAAATAAATTATATTTGAGATTTCGTCATATTGAGCACATCACATCATACGCCGAGTATCCAAATCGAATTCTTTTCGTTTTTTCTGGGGACATATCGAAATCTGAAGCAACTGCTCGAAACAAAATGATGTAGTCGATTTATTTGAGAACTCAAATCATTTCGCAAATACTGTATCGTAAAGATATATGAATATTACTTTGTTTCAAGTCAACCGCATGGGCCCGCAACCTCGTTTCTGCTACTTTCTCTATTGCATCACACTTATAAGTGTCTAGGCACAAACTGACTTCCTTCATCATCAATAAACAAAACTTTGTTTTATGCCCAATCAAACACAACGGTACAGACATTTTCTAGTAACACACATATTAAATCTTTCCTCAATAAACAATATCCCTTTATATGGACACACGTGATTTTAAAGATGGGCATATTTATTTACTGCGGACTCGAAAACACTTTCCTCAAGTCAACAGCTTGCAATTTTCTTGAAAGAAAGTACTAAAAAGATTTACTTTGCAGAAACATAATATTGTTGTGTATTGGCATATTGTATGAGATATACCCCATACCCCTCTCCTCACTCACCATACTTCTGATGTAGATGAGGAGATGTGGAGGAGAAATGTGTGTGTGCCACTTGGAGCCTTTTGGTTTGTTGGCTCTAGACCTCCGTTTTTTACAACTTGCCAAACTTTTTTTGTTTATGACCTATGAAGAAAATAATTCCAACCCTTTCTTTTCATCTTTCTCTCCTTTCTCTCCCTCTGCAGAGGCTAAACGCGCGAGTACGGCATAAAACAGATTTTTTCCAATAATGTATAATGTATTCCCATGGCCCTAAGACACCAGGAAATTTTCGCACATTACTGCAACAAAGAAAGGAGAGAGAGGCAAAACTTATACTACGCAGCTACCCAAATGGTAGGAGGGTATAGTATTTTACAAGATACTTGATCTGGTTCTGGTTCACATGCATATCATATTCATTCAAGTAAATGGAGTAAATACATATTATCCATAGTTTATGTAAATAGATTTCTCGCTGGAAAACAACTTTAAATAGATAAAAGGCAATACAAAAATCCTTATGGTGCTACCACGAGTATTAATAGTGTTTGGTAGCTGTTCGCGGTTGTAGAGAAAAGAGAGAGAGAAAGGCAAACAGCACACGCCCAACGGACAGGCATCCCCAGAAGAGTTTGAAAAGTTCGTATATCAATTTTGGACTTTCTGGATGGGAAAGTAGTCGAACACACTTCGGACTACAACGCGTTCTTCATATAAGATCTCGTTTTTAAACAAAAAAAACCTTCTGTTCTTTACACAATATCCCATATCTTTTTGCTCTCTGAGCGAAAGAGTTAAACCAGTGCAAATTCAAAAAGCTAATGTGAGATTACACAAGCCATATGCACATACCTAAATAAAAGGCGACCAGGAGAAAATATCCTCTGCTACAAAACTTTCTTGTTTTCTTGAAGACAACGGGCATATTACGTACGAACTCATAAGTGTAGTAATGGAAAAGCATATCGTTGGGCTGGAACAAAGTAGCTTTATAAAAGCCAAATCAAATTGGCAATACCGTGCATGCTGTGATTCACTTTCTACGCACAAATTCAATTTACCTTCCAACTTATGATGAGAACGAATTTATTACAGAGAGCGATCATTTTTTCAATTCAACGAATCCTATTCTCTTCATAACATGCATGTCTGTGGTGATCAAATTTACATATTGATTTCATTTTCAAATGGTTTCGGCTTCTTGCATCTCCCACATATACCCGTTTGCCAAGGAGAAAGCTTTGGAGAAAGTGGTCGAATTAGGATTGAAGGTGTGGTTCTATTTTCATTCAATACCATACTTCTGATTATTGGTTGTATTGTACTGTTTGTATCTATTTACTAGCTGCACCTACAAAGCAATATACTTGTACTCATGAACTCATTTCCCCACCTTAGTTTTATAGAGACTTTTTTATTTATAAAGTCTACAATGAACTGTGGTTTTATAATAAAGACCTGCTGCTCCCTGTTCTTTGGTCATATGTAGCACTTCATACACTCCGTTTTCTCCAATTTACGAGACTGAACGCTAAGAATACGTGTGAGAGTCCACCAGTGAAAGATACAAGAGAGCTGGAGATGCGTTATATTGAACTCGTTATATACTTTTTGTTAATATATGCCTTTGAAAAAGTTATAGTGGGATATAGCCTATCTAATATTGCATAGGTATATCTCTTTCAACGGAACTATTAGTGCGGTGCGTGTAAAATGTAAAGCAAGAAGAGAGAAAGTAAAACTTTTCTATGAGAAAAGAGTCTTTAGAGAAAATCTACGTTTTGGACATGAGACCAGACTACAAGACTTTCAGCTAGGGTGCAAGTGGTTTTAAGTACTTTTTCACTAAAAAACTCCTTTTTTACGTTCAAGGCTAGCACAATAACTATCAAGGAGTGTCCACGTGAAATTGGCTTCATAAAATGCAAAACAGTTTCCATTTCTTACAGTGGTGAAGAAAAAGAGAAGTATATTATGCGCTGTCTGTTTTCTACATCCCTTCTTCCTCAACTCTACTTCACTCCTTTGTCTGTATCTGTAACCTGTATATACCTCTTCATGAAAGTATGTAAATAGGAAAAAACATGTAAAAGAGAAAGTTGCAATCTTGCAATACATGATAGCAAATAACAACTAACGTAAAGGAAACGATTCTCTCTTCAATCTATGTATATAGTATTCACTTTTCACAGCAAATTACTAAGATTTCTTCCTAGAATGACTTCTTAGAATCAAATCTCTCATCTTTGATTTCTGCGAAACACTGGAGACTCAACGATGAACTCTGAGCATAAAAGGTGGTACCATTTTAAGATGGGACCTGAGATTACTAACATTTCTACATTATTTGATTTATATGTAATTATTATTGTCTAAGCACTTAATTTTTGCATTCGCAGAAACAATCAATTACCGGAAGACGTGTTCAATGATTTCCTCTAGAGCCAAAAAAATTCTCATAATAGGAATCATCGGCCTTAGAAGATCCACAAAGATGAAATATATTGAAACATATAAATTCTATACGTACACAGCTGCATAGGCTTGGTAGCTTAATAGTTTTGTTGCTATCAATAGCTCCATCCATGTACTGATGTACTGTACTATGATGTAGCTATATTTTGGATCATAGGCGTAGGGAAAACGATATTGTTCTTTAGGAAATATCGGGTTTCATCGAAGGAAAAATCAACATCCGTATAGAACAAGTAATGACAACATCCTATCAGTTTCCTTCCAGGCGGATGTTCATACACTAGAGAGTTAACTGGTTGAACGCGATATGAACTTTTTCGGTGTTCACCTAATCACCAACACTAGCTTCAAGTTTCCAGGACACATGCTGAACATTCTTGTATCTTGGCTTTCTTTCATGCTTGACTTTTAGGGGAAGAGAGAGAGGGAGACTTCTCAACGAGCCAGCTCTACTGATCGGTGGAAATTGAAAATCTATTTAGCGCTTCCGATAGGAAAGTGTGATTTCGTGTGCAACCTGCACCACGATTCTATACAATGTTTGTAGATTGTAGATAGTCTCTCCAAGATTTAGTACTAAAATTTCCTGGAACGAACATGGAATCAGATAATTTAGGTTGCCAATACATGGGCCGCCCGCCCATGAGCGCACAACCAAAATGTTCAGCAGTGCTCGTCATAATCGAAAACTTCTATGTAACAACAATGAAACAGGAAACTTTCTTCATTTTGGGGATAAAAAACTTTGTTGAAGGAACCCTTCGCGAAGACTACCAAAGATGGTGAGAGGATCCTCGCCTTCATGCCTATTTATTTGGGAGCAATTAATAAACCAAAAAAAAGTTTGAGGAAGACTACACTTCATTATTTAATTCTCCTCGAGGCTCGAGTAAAAAATATACTTAATGTACTATAAAAGCATCTTGAGCATTGAGCACCGCACCACACTCTTAGCAATTAAAGCGAGCGCATCACCTCCACTAGGTAAATTACAAGGTTAATATCTTGAGTGTTAGTTTTATATGGGTACCTATAAAGAATGATTAACATTTTTTCAAGAACTCAACTTTTTTTTACTCGAAATTGTTGTAATATGCCTTGTACCGAGGCGGAGGGTGTGTTACCGCACATTACACAACGCGCCACGATACTCTCTTGTGGTTAGCCTCAGTTGGCGAGGAAAAGTTTGTCTTGGATAAAATGAAGAAATATAAGTAGCATCTTTAAAACTTTTACCTTTCATGCGTAGAGAATATTTACTATACTTTGTTTTGTGCACCTCATAAACATAGATGGCGAAGAAGGCATCACCTAAATACTCCTCCTATTTGGTTTGTTGAGAAACAATGAGAAGTTAAATTGCCTCGTTTAAAGTAAATATATCTTGATTTTGTCTAACTGCATGAGCTTGAAATTCTCAAGTAGAGAAATATGATCGAAGCTTTCCAGGATTATTTCACACTGTAGCAAATAGTTCCTTCCCGAAGCAATGTCAAATGTACACAACCACAGAACCAAACATTGGACGAATCTTGGGAACTAATCCAATTTTTCAATCATTATTTTAGATTTGACGTTTCCCCTACAGAAACCGCCTGCCTAGATTAAATTGCATCGGCCACAATATCTCTGATATAATGTTTGGTGTTGTGTGTGTAAGAGAAAGCGGTTTGCTCGCAGTAAGTTCGCTCCCCTGCGTCTCCATTGCTTTCACATTTCAGTCTTCATTTCCACCACTTGTCAGGAGGGTTGCAGCAATATTTCATCGCATGGGAAAGACGAAAAAATTATTGGGAAATGATAAACAGAGCTGAATCATAAGCGAAAAAATATTACTCGTGAAGTCCAATCTGTGATAGGGGAACCCAAGATGCAGCAAGATGCACACATGCATTCTTGTGTGTATACGAAGTTCGTAGAGGAGTATTTATAGGCATTCGGATTCTGAAAGAAGCATCCTATTGTTGGAGAATACACGTTGGTAGAATACAAAAATGCGTATTGATTTAAACCGAAATTGTCCCGTCACAATACGCACCCTCACTGTCTCTAGATGTAACATTTAGTGAAATCAAGATTGCTTGCATTTCTTAGCTGTGATAGTAAAGACATATCATCTCGTCTTCATTTAGAATTATTATGGTGCTTGTGTTAGTGGCGATTATAGATGATGACTATGATGATTGCATTATTATGAGCAGTGAACACCCAAACGACAGCAGCAATGAAGACATCGTCTGAGAGACATATTGTGAGAAGTGCAAATGCGCTGAGAATGAGATGATACGCCATCCCGTCATCCAAGTAACCGAGTGAGTCAACTCTGTTAAATGATATTGTAAAAAGGGGGACGACGAGGGGAAACAATATTTGTAATACTTGAAAGAAAGGAGAAGGTTGAAGTGAGATAATAAAAGTTGAGATAAAACAACGAGTGTTGGATACTTGACCCCCGCTGAGTTTCATTGATGTCCTGTCGACTCATATGGTCGTTCCAGTCTGTTACCTTCCAGCAACTGAAGGAAGGGAGAGGAATTTGGACACAACTCGTATTTCAACGAGTAGTGTATTTTTCTTGTTCTTTTCAGTTTCCGAGTACAGTTTTCTTTCTCATCGTCAGTCGAATGACACTGTACCACAACCACACGTACCAAATTCCAATAAGAAAATCATATAATACGTTTAGGTTATGTATGTGACCAACCAGCTGCGTCCTATCCACAATGCCATGCCACATAATAATGATAATATTACATGTATGGAAGTTGTCCGATGTAAAAACATAACTTGAAAAAAGCATACAGTTTTACAAAAAAAATCCTTCTGGTCTGTATTTGTACTCCTTCAACGTTTCTGCTTGTCACAAACGTAGACATTATGGACAAAGCGCAAGTGGAAGCCCTCAGACCGGATATCCACTTTTAAAACATTTCTCTCTCTTCTTCTTCAGCTAAATCTTTTCATCAAGCAAGTTTGCTTCGTTGGGTTTGGGTTTTAAGACATTCATTGCCCAGTATTTGAAGCGAAACGTTAAGAGTAAGAGACATAACGTGTACTGTTAGTAACTACACATATCATAATTTCCTTCCGTTGTGTTGTGTTAACTCAACTTGTTCCTCTCACTTAAGTGAGTGTTGTCGTTGTCCCCTGCCTGTCGAAGAAAAAAACTCGGGGTGCATGTAAGTATATGCTCGCTGGTTGTCACTGTCACGGAGAAGTGAAAGGGAAGTCTGGAAGGAAATAGGAGAGGAGAGGAAAGTCACTCTCTTAAAGAGCAGGGAATGTCGAGTGTAGCAGTTCGTACAGAGAAACTGCAAAAACTGGGTGTGCTTGGGAAAGGCTGTGAGGAGAGAAGACACATCTTTATTTTTATTGGCTTAGGGTTACGATTATTACGTAACTCTATTTCTTTTTAACGCCAAGCTTTGCACAAGAAATGCCCTCAACAAGGAGTGCTCACAGGGCTTTTAGACAAGTACCACTGTCAGAAGAAAATGGCATTGGCGTTAGTCACTGAGCCCGTTACAAATGTCACCGTCTTCCAAGATTTTTGATTATGGAAGTAGTGGTCAAGGACTCTATTTATAACGTTTGCTTACTCCATTGTGAGGGGCTACTTGAGAAAATTCCTAAAATAACCGTTTTTGCATGGTAGTGCCAATTTTATGCTATAATTTTGCAGTAAAGGCCCTCTTTAAAACGTTTGAAATGTTTTACCAAGAAGAGATTACCTTGTTATATTGATACCCTTCGAGTTCACTTAAACTGAAGTGCAACCCATGAACAATTACTATTTCCAATGCGAATAATACACATGCCTTCTTTTTCCCCTCATCCACTCACTTCCTCCACCTTTTCGATGGAGTTAGAGGTGTCGTGTGTTTAGAATAATACAAAACCGAGAAAATAAAAAAGCGTCTGTCAATATCAGCTGCTACAACTCACATGGTCGTCAAGAAAGTGGACGTTGTTATTAATCGAGGGACTCGCATTTTCCTCTCACCCTCTTCCTTATATTCTTCTCCCCATTACAAATACTCAGTAGCAGCGACAAGGGCATTCGAAAAAATACAACCTTTCCTGCTTTGTGTTCAACTCTTTCAACATGTGTGCATAACCCAAAGTTGCCGTCATGAAAAACCCACATGGTCATTATTGTTATTACTCCATTGTTTCATGTGCAGGTTAAGCACCCTCCTAAAGTGGTATGTGGTAAAAGCGGTGTGCTTCTCATGAGAGGTGTAATTGTTATATGGTCATGCAATTTTTATGATACTCTTGCCAACCTTGCGCAAAAGGTGAACATGTGAGTGCATATTACGGCTGCATTTGATTAGGGTTAATGAAAGTGTGATGTAATATGGTTAGTCATATACATATTTTCACATGAATGTCTCATATAAGTATGTGACTGTGACTTCCACTACTTCCACCAGGCTGTCTTTCCATTCAAACACAACTTCGCTTTTAACAAGCAAACATAATGAGGACATTTGTGGGTTCAAATTGAATGAAGGTTTTTCACGAAGTGCATTCATATTGCATGAAAAGGTGCAATTGGTGGGTAGTTTGCAGTTAGCCTCCTGTACATCCACTACTAGAAGCAAAATTGCGAACATTTTAAAAGTTATTTCCTGATGACTAAAACAAAACAAAGTCACAGTTTCTCATCGTTGCAAACCGATACAGTTGCATGTTTTCATCCCATTTGTATTCATGCCGATGACATTCTGACGAAATTAATGACAGTGACAACATACACAAAAGGAAGGTTGATATTAGTCTTCAATTTTCGTACATACATAAAAACACCTGCAGGTACAAGGTCACAAACACCAGTTCCACGTAAAAGAATGTAACAAGTAAAATGGCTCTTGTCTTGATCCTGTTGCGGCTGACGGTTGATGGTAATCTTAAAGTGATTAATACACGGGGCCCACAATCCTACTGACCTCATATTCTAGATCTTCAAAGACATTGGACCATAAGTTATGCAACAACACGTAGGTGTGACCTGTGACTATGTGCATTTAGAATTCATTTATAGTATTGTGGGTAAAATGCACTATCGTTGCAATTACTTTTTTAACTCTTGGAACTTGGTAGTATATTTGGAGTTGGAGCGGAACCAATTTGCATTCAAAGTGTGGATATTTCTGGGAACTTGTTTGCATTTCAAGTGTACTATGTGCAGTTTAACACAACAAATTCAAAGAAGAAACTATACAAAAACAAACAGAAGTAATGTGAAGAGAAACATAGTTATCGCACACCGATCTTTTCTTTATTTCATCTCATTCTCTTCCTCTACACACACAAAAGACTATCTAATTTTGAACTAAAACGATTTTTAATGCATATATTTACATGAGCTTTGCGTAGCCTTGTATCACTTGGTGAGTTCTGAAATAGTGAAAGTATAGTGTGCTGCTTCAGAGTGCTCAGCAGTCATCGTCCTTATTTCCCCCAACAATACATACAAATGTGTAATAATCTTGTCTCATGAAGGAAAGTCGTTGTGTCATTGTGGGTGTGTGCATTCATTGTGCTCTCCTTTGTGCATGTGAAGATATCAACGAGTGTATGATGATTATGCCCTCTGTGCCACAAAGGAAACGATGTTAATACTTAGTTTAAGCTGGGATTGGAAAGGAAGGAGAGAGAGAGAGAGAGAGAGAGAGAGAGAGAAAGAGCAGATCGACTTCACCAGCCGACAATGACTATCAAAATGACTTTTACAAAGGGGAACTTGTATTTTATTGGTGTTTATATGCTCCTGGCTTCTCTTGTCAGCCAAATCTAATGAGTATCTAGACTAGAGCTTCAAATAGGATGGTGTCCTAGAATAATAATAGGAATTCGCGTTTGCTGGAGTGGGAATGTGGAATCACATATCAGTCTATCTCGATGAAGGGATCTTGAATTAAAACAAACAAATCGTAGCATAAAGATGTCGTTTCTTTACTGAAATTAAAACAATGCGAGTACTCGAACTTAGAACTTCTCTCCTGGAATAAGTATAAAATACATTATATAACAAGCATTCTGTAATGATTAAGTATTGCAAACGTTTTTCCAGCATAAAAATTCCCACACATCATTGCATCAAAGGCTGACGCAGGTGCCTATCTTTCCCAGAAATATTTACGAAAGAAGCTTTTAATTCTATTTTTGCCATTCTTTTCGGAGCATATTGCTCTTCGTATCGACAAGTGATTCTAAAGCACTGGTTGCTATTCTCGAACAGGGACCTCACGTAAGCCCATTAAACATATAAATATAGACACACTTTTCTCCTTACAGTTTCACCCGCTACTTTCGTTGTGACCTTTACGTCTGCACTTGTTTTTGGACAAGAGCCTACTTAATTGGTATTATAAGTATCAGTCTCCCTATAACCGAAGAGACTCGAATTTGAGAGGATTGTGATCTTGATCTGGAGCATTATTAGAAAGAACGTTCCTGGGTTGGAAGCATTCCTACGGAAATATAGCACAAATGTACGTTGGTACACTTCTCATTCTTGCGTACGTATATACTGCATTACACAAGTCACACGACAATAGCGACTAGAAGAAGTGATCAAACTGGGGAAGAAAGGAAGAAAAAGCGAAAGAGGCTTTTGGCTCAAAAGCCGATATTAGTAGCACAGTATTGGGAAAAACACAGGAGGAGCTATAGGTTCGCATTCGTCAGATTCTTAGCCAAGTAACATGCTCCTTGTGATGGTGACGATGATAGCAGGTACATAATATATCCTATTATCTTTTTCCTTTATCGTATCATGGAATAAGAACTAGATACCAGTCATCATTAGGATTGCATCCTTGTCATCTAATATGGCTCATACCCATGTAGTAGGGACATATACTACGTCATTTTCTCAAGCGGAGCCTTTCCAAGTATTGTTGTAATTCTTGGGTAAAGCATATGTATCATCATGGTGGGAGTGGAATTGTAATCCGATAGCAGAGAAAATAATATATGATATCGCTTTCTAATACAGCTTCCCTCACTCATATATGATACATGAAAGCAACATCTTTCCAACAATTCTAGTGATATTTTTAATTTGCTTGTATCTTGATGTATTCTTCTCAATATCGCTAACTAAATTATGGGGTCACTCTGCATTACGAGATATGTACTAGTGCTCTATTCGTGAGCCGAATACAAAACTTGGTCCCTGTAATTTTCTTTCGTGTGGTGTCTACGCATTATTTGTGGCGAAAGTAGAATTATTGATAAGACTTGTTTGTAAGTTGTCACTATATCGGTAATAAAGTTGATGATGCTTGCATAAATAAATTTGTTGACAATTGGGGCATGTTGAGATTTGTTACCAGTACTATTATTGTAGCAATATTCTATAACTGATGCCCCTAATATTTTATGATTTACCTATTTTTATAAATATTTACAAAACAGAAATATCGGTGCTGTTTTTGTAATGCAAACAGCTTAATATTGTAGTGCGATCATGTGTGAATTCCTTGAGATTTTGTTCCCGCAAGTAAAATGTAATCACCGTCTTGGACGAGATAATAATACTTTCAGGTATATCAAAAGCAGTTCTATTTTTTCTATTCTGTTCCAACACGTACCTTTTCTCCTCCAGTTACAAACACGTTTCTTTTCCTTTCGGAGGAAGTAAATAAAGCAATTGGATTGGTTTCAAGTTTTTTGTGTGGGAAATGTTGTCCTCCTTGGAGAATAGTCAAAACTGAATGAAGTCCAGAAAGCATTGGCAGAAGAAAGTGTGAACACTGACACTGTTGAGCTCGGGTTGTTTTGTGTCCGTCTGTGTATGCAACTCTGCGGTTATGTAGCTGCAGCTCTGAGGAACGTGGCTGGGAAATCACAAAACAACTGTGACCATATAAATTCACAATGTATATGCCATGTATATGTAGCATAACCTCCAGCTCCAATCCGAATATAAACAAGTCTGAAACAACTCCAGAGCAATTTTTATAGCACAACTGTATTATTTCCGCGAAGTAATGTTAAATGTTCCACAAGATATGATATATAAAACAAGGTATGTGCACTGTCACGATTGCTTATCCAGCGGATATCATATCATTTATGGCGCTCCAGCTAGAATCATATATTTCTTATATTATCCTACTTTCAGCACAAGCCAACTCGCACCTCTCTAAGGATAGAATGTTATATTGTTCTACTGCAGCCTGTCGATAATGTCGTTCGAATGGAATGATGAGTGGGATTGGGTGTGTGTGTGGAAGAGTATGAAGGAAGGGCTACACGTGGATCCCGGCAATATCAAGTGGTCTCCTTTGATAAGTTGATACCTTCATCATTCCGAAAATACTTTCACCATCAATTCTGCCACCAAAAAAGGAACAACCGACACATTTCATCCATTTTGCTGGAGGACAACTATATAGGAGGTATGCGTATTACTGGAGTGTGGCACTTCACGAAAGTGTAATTGCAGTGTAGATGATGATGACATACTAGGCACATATATGACAATAGTGACAAAGTCATCACATTTCGAGAAACTAAGAGGCTCTTACGACGTGCACTGTTAAAGTGTGTTATTATAGCTCGTAATGAGGGTATATACTACTACGCAATCGTCGAAATCATTGCACTGTCTTTTCTAGGCTTTTGCAGAGCTCACAATATAATATCTTTGTGTCATCAGAAGTTGAATTGTGATTCCTTTGGAACAAGGTCAATGAAATGTGGGATGAGCTGTGTCGCTGTGTGGTGGTATGTGTGGTATGGTGAGTTGGCTGCGCTATGAATAGTATAAGGCGAGGATGTAATGGGGAAGATGACTGTAAGTAATACAGTGTGACGTTTGAAATTGTCTACTTTGCTTTAGGCCGTCGGCCTCCGCTGTCTATTAGGGTTCAACTACAGCATCAATCTTTCTTGGTAGTCTGTGTACTTTGGTAGACTATGCTATCATAGTGCAGCCAAACTTTGGAGTCGGAGTACGTATTGTCTTTTTCTGTGACCTACAAGAGCAAGTAGCAAAGCGAAAAGGGAAGGGAAGCGCAAAGAGAAAGTTTTACTTTCTCCTCGTCTCACACACAGTCTTTGATGTTCCTTTTTGCTGCATGTTCTAATAAAAGCAATGTTTTATGGATTGAAGTGTGTGAAACTAAGGAAGCCATATATATATCCAAGTTGTTTTACTTCAAGCGCTCCGCTCTAAATGAAGTACGTGTCGAAGTTAATCAAATCGATTGACTTTGGTCAAAAGTTGGAGGAAATTTGTTACAAGTCTTCCATGTCGAAATCGGAACGAACACAATGAATGCGTGTTACCTGCGCCTGCATGGATGTGTGTGTACCCTTTATTGTGGCTTGTGGTACGAGCACCTTGTCAAATGCCTCACTGGACTTTGGACTGCAACTGGAGTGAATGAAATTAACTCGATCGCTTCTCATTCCTCATTCATTGGAGTGAATTATGACAACGGGGTTAATCAAACTCATATATTACAAGAGCCGTCACCACTTCCTGGAATTCTAGTAAGAATAAAGATAAATCAAATCTGAAAAGGTCAAGAGTCAAAAGATATCGGTTAACCATGCAAACTCATGCAGATGATGCTGTACCTAAGCATCCACTGAAAAACGGTTAGCTTCAAATATTCCCTCCAATTTTTGCACTTCGAGACGCAGTCCCATTTTAAAGATTTTTAATCAACAAACAAAACACTGTTTACATGCGTCGTACACGCCCATTTACTACCGTCGTATTCAGTGACTTTGGTACTTTAATATCTTAAAGACATATATTTAGTTGGTGCTTGTATTGTTTGCAATAAATTACAAATTAACGTCCTTTGTCGAAGATCAGTTGGAAGGTACCATGAAATCGATTTTCCTAGTATTATACCTTGTAATGGTGGCATTTGCCACCCTGTTTCTGCCCCTCATGGCCCATCTTGACATCCCGGAGAAATTGCAATCTGGAGTTACCAAGTCCGAAGTAAGCGTGTTTAAATATACGAAGCCCTAAATACAGTATTGTTATAGGTAAATGCAGCACGTTTCATTGTGATTCACAATTTGCTATTTATCTTTACCCTCGCAGAGCATATCACCAGCCCAAACAAGTAATGGGAAGCTTCCCAAACGAAATTTAACATTTAGCGAAACTACTCAAGTCTGCAGCTCCAGTAAAAGTGTGAACGTTCACAATAACGAATCCATCACCCCTGCGAACACAGCCATATCGGTATTATACAATGAGGTTTGCAAGGCTGAAGAAGCTGAAATTGAGTCCATTTCCATCCCCGTCCGTCGTCGGGTGAATTGTACGAATTTGTACGACTATGCTGACGAACACCAGGCTGCTGCCTTGAAATCTATTCTGGTGAGGTTGGAGGTGTTACACTTAAAAATTGACTAATTAAAGTATTACGTCTAATTGTCATCATTTATGTTCTCTTTTTTGTGTGTATTTATTTTAGATAACGTCAGTTATAGAGCTTGACGAAGGTGAAATTTTGCTAATTGATCATGATGTTCCGAGTACTGGACCTGCCAATTGTACCGTTCTGTTTTTCTTTGCGCCTTGGTGCAAATGGAGTGCGAAAGCAGCTCCTCACTTGAACGCACTTTCCAGAGCTTTCAGGAATATCGTGTTTATTGCGGTGAATGTGGATGACGATCCATCTATCATAACAGCATTCGGAGTTTATGGAATACCAAATGTACTCCTGTTTTATAATGGAGGTCTAATAGGACGCTATAGGAATGAGTCCATTACTACAACATCGGTGGCTTCCTTTCTTGAAATTTACACAGGTTCGATAAGATTCATCACTTTTAAATGTTTTACTGTAATTTTGGACACTCGTGCATTTCTGTCGTTGCATCAAAATAACAGATCAGAAGAGGAGATCCTTAAAGATTAAAAAGTCCGATTATATTGGTCCTTTGTCCTCCGTTCCTGAAACTAACGTTTACGAGAGCAACTTAATAACTACTTCGTGGTGGGTGATCACATTATCTGCAACGTACTTCCTGATGAGATCGGAATTTGTAATGAAGCTTTTCCTGTGTGCTTGGATGCAAGCACAAAGTGCCTTGGAAGATGATGAATTCAACGAACCTGAATTGCGATATTAAGAAATAGGATTCCTTATGCTTATTATTTGCTGGTAAATGTGCTTGAACTTTCGTTTTTAATTTCATTATATTTCTGAATAAATTTATTCTGAAAAGAATATAAAAGCATGAGACAAGCTTTCCTCTCCTCCCTTTCCCTTCAACCAATATTGGTAGATACATGAGGCTTTTCACTTGTCCACACCACAGTGCATGAACATGCCAAGGTAAACACGTGTGTTATTCCTCGCTTTCGATGCGAAGGAGCTTGTGCCGAGTGAATGTTCAAAAGAAAAACTCATAAATGTCAGTTTATGACAATTGATAAAAATGAAAACGTATGAATGTTGTATTGTGGTGCATTGTGATTGTGAGTTGACTTGCTATTTCACTTTCGTGTGTGTGTGGCTCTTGAAGATTGTAGAGACTCATAGGATATACATCAAAGTTCATGTTTACATATTCGGAACAAGTTCCTTTCAGTTTACCCTCGCTCCCACTCTTTTACTAAGCTTTACAATATTACGATACTTTCACCCCTCACTTCACTTTCTCATCTCCTCCCGATTACATGACGGAGAAGAGATGGAGTTTTGATACTTGAAAACCTTCTTATGAATTGGTAAAATAAAATGATAACAATGAATGCTGGAAACATTTCGGCATTTTTTTCTTCTTTCAAATTCAAGTGGGTTGGAGGAGACTTGTGCCATGTGCGTTGTATATATGGTGTAGGAGAGATTCGAAAACATGCTTTCTTTTGTTAGAATACTAGTTCAAAACAGCCCGTTTGGACTGATTCGCTACAGAGGACCAATACTTAATAACGCCGACAATTTTCGGATGAATTTAAAGGATAGAATTGTGAAGTAAAATTAACCGCAATTATATACAATCTGTCTGCTGTCATACACAGAAAAGAATTTACGGATCTGTTAGAAAACCTTACGCATATAACATATAAATAAATACATTGCTCGCCGTGAAAGTGGACCTGTACTTTGCACTTTATAAGTTAAGATACTTTTTTTTAGAAAAACCACATGTGTACACATGCGAATTCATGTTGTAAATGTAACATCGGACGTAGGCGAAGTGGTACATGGTACACACAAGAGAAACCTCGAACTGAACTGAACGTACACATTTGTACCTACTTTCTGCATTTGTATGAAAGGGAAGACAGGAATCCCCAGAGACTTCGGCATCTTTGCCTTCGTTTTCTACTTTGCTGCTCATTCCCCACTTCTTCGTTTTATTCAAGGGTCTTTAGGGAATATTCTGAAATATACCATATCTCGCCAGGTACATACTTTACCAAATGTAAACGTTCAGCGGAGGGAGGAAAAAACCTGAAAACTATTTCAACCTGAAACCTCGTCGACGGTAGTTTTAGTCGGCCTGCGTTGAGATTCTTGAAGGGCATCGCCTCTTTCAGATTGAATGAGTTTTACTTGAAAAAAAAATCCGGAGAACATTGAACGGAAAATATAAACTTTGAAAGGAAAACTTCTTCCCAAGAAGAATTATTTGCATTGATGCCTACTGGATACTTTATGTTTAGCAGTGCCGTAGACAGACATCAGAAGAATGATGATCCAAATCATCGCAATGATTCATAAGGCATGCACGTTGATTGTACAAAACAGCAAAATCAAGAATATTATTCTAAAATATGATAATTTGTGTCAATGCATCAGCTTAGCTGATTTATTATTCATTCTTGAGACCCACGCAGTCTTCTCCAAAGATGCACAGGAGAGCTACTTCGTGAAAGTTTACAGTTTCATTTTGCACTCAAACTTTCACTTCACGCAAACTTTATGATCTTTTGTGAAGCCTACGCACTGAAAATAATTTGAGAAAGAAGTGAAATGCCGTGACCGTGGTATTATTATTATTCCCCCATTTTGGTGCATCGTCAAGAGTCAAGTATTCTATAAGTTCACCTTTTCAAATAAATGTCAAATGCTGTTCCCGTTCGCCTTCAGCCATCCCATTTGTCTAGCTCAAGATGCTAATAAAATTGCATTCATCACCTCAAGCGACTGCCAGATCAGTGGAACATATAGTCACAAATAACTGCTATGCGATATCAGTGAAGCCCACGTACAAATCTTGCTCGCTGATAGATTGCATTTTGGTAATACTAGATCTATAAACAGCTCAAGATAATATAATACCTAATCAACTTTTTGAACGCTTTCGATAAATTGATGTAAGATATTTCCCCAAAAAATAGCGTTGAAAACTTTGTTTGAAATATTCATATGCATCGTAATAGTAGACATATGCCTATTTGGATTGACTTTATGCATATTGTACGTGCATCTCCCCATACAAAACCTAAATCTATACTCTCATCCAAACCCCATACGTGAATGTTCGTAACAACCGACTTTCACATGGCGCGTGCAACAGAGGCGACTAACTTTCTTTCTGCTACCAATCCCTAATGTGACGGATAACCTTCGGATGACAAAGCAAAAGACGAATGAAGCTCCAAAGTTTTTCCTTTATACATGTTAGTTGCACACTTTTTCTCACCAAAGTTCTTGAGAATAAATGATTTGTTGTGCATACGTGATGTGGTATAAATGAAGCAACAGTCCGAGAAGGAAAACAACCACATATATTCCCGAGTCAATATACAATATATTTGTACGCATGTATATATAATTCTGAATTAGAAATCTAGGAAAACGATATATTATTATTACGATTATTATATTGTGATACTTCACAAACACAGACACAAATGTATTATGTGTATATCTACATGTGTTCATGTGACGAGGGTGTTATATTACTTTGTGAAGTGAAATTGGTAGGTATTCACTTGGAGGGATTGTCTGACGTTTTCCTCGGGATTGGATCGGATGGAGGGATTTTGAAGGAAAGTGAAAAAAGCTGAGTTATATTATCCCCTATGTAAGTACAAAATAAGGTTAGACTTTCCGCATATTGCTTCCATCTCTTACGATTTGAATGCAGTGTGCAATGTTTCTTCTTTTCCTACGCAAGTAAAATGCGTTTCAAATATCTGCTTTCATACAGAATAAGAGTAAATGTAAACACATATGCTCTCTCAGTATTGGAAAAGGAGGAAAGGGAAAATGCAACAAAGTGGTTTATGGTTTTCACTGTTGCACACTCAGGAACACTTGGATTTGAGCGGCTTCATATTTGAAGTGAGTTCGTATTTTATATATACAGTTCCATGCAGCATATAAGCATTCTCTGAATTTTCGTCTTAAACGTCCAACGTATTGTCAACACTGTCAACGACAGGGGAAATATATATTTTGTTATGAAAAATATATACATGCATACGAACTTTGAGAAGCACGGTGGTAATATTCTACCTTTTTCACAACTCCGATTTTGATGCTCCGGAGTATAGCGTCTGTTTGAGAAGCACATTTTCTATACAAGAGAGAATAAGAGAGAGAGAGAGGAGTCACATAAAATCGAATAAGAATATTCCAATCTTTCTGCAAGACTGAGCTTTTATCAAACAATATTTTCTTAAACATGGAATCATCTCCTCCGCTTGTAGCAACGTGAATTTAGCTGAAGTGTGCGTTTATTCCATATACCCTATAGGCTTCCAAGGTATATCGTGTCTTAGTACTTGGCTGTTGATTCTTTAGTACAAACGTGTACGTACTGCGAATGGGAATACAATAAAGTGATCTTTAGAAAACCTGATACATATTTTTTCTCTTCTGCCTTTCCTTGACATTTTGCGTTTTCAGTTTCGAAGGGAAAGTTAAATATACGAGGAAGGAATAACAATAACAAACAACAGCTTCATATTCATATTGAAATCGCATGTGAAAAAGGTTGTGAAGGAAAAACGCCTCGCTCCTCTGGACTTGAATATACTGCACCAACTTTACAGTAACCTAGTTTTTCACAAAATTTATGCTGTTTGAAAATATCTTGCATCAGATTTCTCCAGAAAGGTTGACTTTCAAAAAATCTCTTGTTTGCCTATACAAGAAGGGTACCTACGCGGCTGGAGTTTGGATTACCGATTCCCCCGACTCATGAACGAACGAACGTTCGATACACAAAAGCCACATATTTTGAATCTTGAACGCATCTTTGAAACTCGTGGCTAGTATAAACCGCTTCAGGTCAACATTGCCAATATTTTTGATGCCCTCGAGTCAACCTTTACTAGACTATTTTCTATTGAAATTTAAATAGCCTTTCGGGATAAAAGTATTTTGAAACATTACATTACAATCTCAAATTGCATTAAAAATAGGCAAAGCAAGGAGCCGTAGAGTAATAGTAACTTGTTGTCATTAAACCCAAAAATAAATCTTAGAGAGTTTGGATTTTTGGATAAAGTATTGCTGCTCTCATGTGTGGGCTTTCACTTCTCAAAATACCTTTAAAATAGAATTTACATCAAATGGAGTGCTCTATAAGGCATGAAAATATCCCTACATACACCAAGCCTACGTATATTTCACTTCGAAAAAACTTAAACTTCTTTAAAGCACCCACGCTACGCTAAAAATTTGATCTTTCTGCGTTAGCTTTTGGTGACTTTCGAAGTGCTCTTGCTCCCCACATCAGCATCTCTGCAAGAAGGGTTAAACATTGACTTGGATGAACTGGTGGGAGTGACAATGGAAGCTTAAACTTGAGAAATAGTCAAAAAGTACAAGAATGTATTGCAATCGAAAGATATCAAACTGAAGGTTAACACTTGAAAAATTTTGTAAATGGAAAAGTTTCTGTAGCAAGTCACGAAAACATGGTGACTTTTTAAAACTATATGGTTTGCCTTTTTACAAATTGTTCGGCGATGTTTTGAATCAACTTTGAGAGGGAGTCACATCGAGAAGATATCAAACCGTGTGAACTATGACGGTGAAGAGTTGGTTTTTAAAAAGAAAGTTGAGAAAAGTGGTAAAAACTTTCTCCGACTGATTGGACTAGATAAACGCATGTGGATGTGGGACGTGGGGGCATTCACGTATAGTAGTTGTATTCCCAATATCTTGTCGCCTGCCCAAATCCATTTTTGATTGAGACTTCATTCTTACAAACGCTTCATATTTGTTCGGATGCTCTGCGGATGACTTTATTTAGCTTCAGATCCGTTTTCCAACCTTGATTATTTCCATTTATACATATTTACATACACACATTATTATACATACATTAAAATACAACCAAATAATTGTATGCTTGTCTACTACTTTCTGTAGGTTTCAAGTTTACGAGTATATGTATAAAAGTTTAATATAATATCTGCAAGAAAGTCTTTTTCTTCTACAATACTACCCACATACCATTTTTGACTTTGTCTTCCTCTTCAGAACTTCAAACTATCTTCCGAGAAATGCTTCCCCTGTGTCTAAAAAGTGTAAAAAAGTATGACGGCAGATCTATCACAGAAAATATCATTCAGAAAAGTAATCGAGTGTTTTTCTCTGAGTTCATGAAACGTCTCCAAAGTTTCGTGATCGAATCTCGAATGCATATTGGAATGTATTATAGAAGATGTGTGTCCATGTCGTGTCATGTCCTATCTGGCTTTAGTTTCAACGATTACCATATAATACCTTTTCTGCCATGAAGAAACACGAAGTAAGTATTTTTGTATTTCCAGTCCCAATGGAGACTTCCACTTTTTTGGGGGAGTCCACGCCGGTCAAAGTTGTGCATATGCTGCTCACTGGTAGATGCAACGATTTTTCGAATACGAAATAAGGTTCATTGCATCGTGCACTTCAATAAATACAATTTTCATTGTCGTCTTCCAATATTCATATCAATTTCACTATCTCACTCACGAAAGATGCATTTCGCAGCTACACGCTTCCAACACCAGTTTTGAATACAATTTTCCTGACACAAACTACACTTTACTCTACTTGGTCCCATGACCAGTATCCATATCCCAAAGGTTATCAACAAAATTGAAGTAAACATAAGCCATTACATTTTTACGGGTTGACCAAACATACCTACACATTTTCTTTGTTACATGATCTAACTTTCTTTTTAGTGTGGTCGAAAATGACAATTGTATATCCTGTTGTTCCCAGATGCGTTTTTTGAGAAAATGATCTGCCCCTCCTTTGAAGGCACAATCAACATCAATATTTGTATGTCCTCGGCTTTATGATACAGACAAAAAAGTTAGTCATCCGTGTGAAATTGTATCCAATCCCGAAAGTATATTTTCTGAGAAATATTTTCCTTGGGATCAGGAGAAAGAAAGGTGCTTGCTTGTGTGGACAAGAAAGAATAAATTTGTTTGTATGCAATTGAGCTGAGGATGCTCTTGATCTGAAGTGAATTCTTATCAAATATCAAATCTCCCCTGAATCTTTAAAATATCAAATGAAATATCAAGTGGAACAATGACACACACCGCCTTCAGAATAGCATTACTACGATAAGCATAGCGAACGAAAAGTTTTTTCCTTCTTGATCTACTTTGTCGTAGAAATGAAGAAATAACTCAACATCTTTCGTATCATCTCTCTCTTTCTCTTGTCGCTCCACACGGGGAACTATTCTGAAAAGGGAAATTACAAACGAAAAATTCATTTCCATCTATTCACAATATCCGGCTATTAAATACAGTTTTCATTGGAATTCTATCAGAAGCAGAGAGGGAGAGACCATGGGATCATTCAATGATGCAGCACCAAAAAGCACTGCATTGAAACACTGGCACACAGAGAGTGGAATCAAACTCGCTTCCCCATTTTCTCTTCGACTCGTTAAACAAAAGAAAGCAAAAACACAAGGGAAAGAAATAAAAAGGGCACACATAGGAAAACGAGAATAAGATGAATTCTAGAGAAAACGACCCTGAATAACTTGCGTAAAAGAGACAAAAGATGATCATCATCGTCATCACATTGAGTCGGGATATTTTTTGACTGCTCCTTCTTGCTTCTGCCTGTCGTTTTTTCTTCTTCTTCGTCTTCTCCTCTCCTCCTTTTTCTTTTCATTGTATCTTCATTTATCTGCATTTCTGTACGTGCGACATATATACGAATTGATATATCAGTTTTAATATATTATATAGGTACATTCTTTATCCTCGGAAGACACCAACAGACAACGAAATGATGAGAGAAAAAGAAAAGAGAGAAAAGAATAGTACAAAAAGACTCAGAGCTCCTTTATTCTTTCCCGTTTTCACTCTCGTTCTTCTACTCCAAAAAAATATTCTCTCCATTCTTGTGCTTTTGCACATACCCCACCGCCATACCATCACCACCACCACACCAGTCAAACCAAACCAAAGGGAAAACTTTTTGGGAACGTAGATATATCTCGTCGAAGTATGCATGTGATCTTTATTCAGTGGAAAACAAGGAGTAGTAGTGAGGGAATATGATCTCTTTTTTGTTTGGAAGAGAGAAAAGGAAGAAGAGAAAGCACAAAGATAAAACAAAAATGAAAGTATTTTTTTCATCCAAATATTTTTTCACCAAATACCAATATATTTTTTTACTATTAAATGTTGTCCCTTGCGCTGCAGTGTCAGATACGATACAGCAGCGGCTCTAAATGGGGTTCCCTCATGCATGCACACAATACTGAATTTATATCAATATGTTTGTCTATATAAACTCGGAGGCTGAAAACATTCTTGAAGACGAAAAGGGACAAAGAGGGTGCGGCGTATATGGAACGACGAGGAAATGTACGACTGTAAAGAAAGCCCTGAATCAAGAAGAATAGGTGTAGATGGTCGCCTACTTACTTGATACTTCTCTCCTATATCCTTACTTTTTTTGCCTTGCAACATATATCCCACGCCTGTTCCCTATGCTTGCTGATATCGTTTAGGCTATGGATCATTGAGCGTCAAATCGGGTATAGTCTATGTCAGATAACTTCAGATTTGCCCGTTATTTACTTCGCCTTTTTGGCCTTATTTTCTCTGGGCTTAGTTGCCCATTGTCGTTTGTCGTCTTCTAGTCAGGAAAATACAGTGAGCAGCACCAGAGAAAATGTCGATAGCAAATCTTCGTATTTAGAAGATAGGATGTGAAAGTTTATAAGTTGCTCCTATGCACCTATGAAGTGTCTAACAGGGTCTTGTAACGAACTTGATTGTACTTAAAAATCCGACTTTTTTATATGCCATTAAGCAAGTTTTGCTAGACCTTCTCCAACTTTTTTTTGTAAAATGTCAAACATTCAGAGAAAAAAGTGGACATAATAGGCCTGGAGTTTTCTCACCTCTCCCAGCAACTCTGGAAATGTGCTCGTCACTGTCGAAAAAAGCTTGTTATTTAAAGAATTCGACTGGAAAAGTACACATGAATTAAACCTTCGGCGATGTACATTCATATATGGTCATGCACATATCATGTTCACTGAGTTTGGGCCATATATATGACAATCAAATATTCGTAGCTGTTATTATGTTCGCTGACTGTCTGCTGGAGTAGAAATATCGATCACGATGGTATGGCATGTCCAATTAAAATTAGTTTAGTATTTTCTTTTGTTTTGCTTTAGTGATATGTTCGTGTTTGATATATACCCCTTTTATCCTAATTGACGGACTTAGTTCCAAATAATTAGCTTGACACGCTTATTGCTTTTGATATGCTAATAATTTCTTGTGCATGGCAGATGTCAACTTATATCAGTCTCATAGAGAATATTTCTCTTCAGTACTGAACCACAAATGATATTACGAGTGTTATTCAAACAAAGTCGTTTCTCCCATTCAACAGGTTAAAGGAAGATTTAATTAACAAGGAAATCAATGATGTGTACTTGAGCGACTACTTTCACTCTCATTTCGTCTCTGACGGAAAGAGAAATGATGTCATTAGACACGAATCATCATCGCCTCCAAGAGACAAAGAGTGTCTGCAATGGGTCGAGTTAATGATGAGCATAGGCGATGTGGATGCGACTAAAACTCACTCATCCACTTGCTTTCCTTGGAAGTTACTTATGCTGGAATTAGGATAGGACATTTCATTTGGTTGTTGAGTAGAATGAGTGAGAATGAGAAGACAGCATTCCCTTGTGTGCGCATATATTTGACAAGCAGTTCATTAGGGCTACTTTGCCTAAGCCAGAGGAAACTTGGAAAGGCTTTAATACTTGAAGAATGAATCAAGCAGCTTTATTACCGTTAGCCATAAGACAGTTGGTGCTCCTCAAGTAGAGTGTTCAACAAAGCAAAACACATATCCTGTCGCATTTGTCTTGATTCCGTTTCCGTGATATTCGGTGTTTGTCCCTCGAATTTTTGGACTTCAAGTTTTCGTCACGATTATATTCTGCTAATCTTTGGTGCTGACATAAAATCTGCTTAAAAATTTGTTTAGTTGCTGTTATTAAATAAATTCTAAACGAGGGCAAAATCAATCAACGTATTGGATTGAACTATTATTGGTCTTACTATTATTACCTACGCTATACGAGTTAAAAAAAATTTATGTACTAACCATCTCTCCGACATTTACTGACATACAAATAAACAACAACCTAAAATTTAGTAAATAATGCTTGTGTAGCACAAGGAAAATTTAGCGTTAGTGCACATCCCGTGTGTGTGTACGTGCAAGAGAGTGTGTTCTTAATGGTGAAAGCTACAGAATAGAGTATAATATGACTTTTTCATCCGTCAGTCTTTGAATAATCGCCTTTTGTTATAATGATCCCATCTTCGTCGTCGTCTTAAGTCGTGTGGCGTAGTGTGTGTGTAAAGAGACATTCCAGCGTCTCTAATCTCCGTCCACACCATTTGCTTTCCACTCATGTGTGCTCAAAACAAACTGACTGACTGAGAGTGAGCGACTATATATCCATTTGTTTAAAGGTACATATATGAACTTCCCTTTAGACGTTCCTTCGCTGGCATTCAATGAGTTGGCTCCTTTCCTTTTGTAGAGATGAAACATTCCTCTACAATCCCATGCTCCCTCCCATGTCTATATTGCTTCCATTGCATTGCATTCGAGGAAAAAGGATTGACTGATTTAGTGAAAGAAATGCCTAGCTTTCCTTCTTCATACACCGACTGCAAACTTTATTACCACACAATAGTCATAGTGCACATTCCGGAGAAAAGAACTGAATATAAACTGAGAGTGGGCTTATGGTGACGTGATCATATGAAAACATCATGAATTACATAGATGGAATTGTTTTCTTCATGTTGTTGTTAATGCGCAAGGATCATATTAAGATAGGATTTTTATTGTAAACTATTCATACACGGGGTTTCATAACTTTTGAAAGTCACACTTCATCGTTCCTTGCTATCAAAATAAAATATGTATCTTGAGCATCATCACTTGTTCTTGCAACACTGCAACTATAATGTCGTCAAAACGTTCCTTCCTTTTGGATGCATTTTGGGATCATTGAAATATGCAGATGAAAAAATCAATATTGATAAGTATAATAAATTCATGAAAAATTTGTGCATAATGTGCGTGAAATACAAGAACATGAACGCGTCGTGGGAAGAAACTGCAGCGTACATTTTGTATTAAAACTGTTGAAGCATACTCTATTGAAAAGTAAAATATGTAGACTACAACATGCGATTTCTTATAAAGTTGGAGTTAGGAATATATTTTTTACTGATCCTCGCGATCTCTCACACACACAATATTGTATCATCCTAGAAAGAAAGCAATTCTTCTCGGGGAAATGTTGTGTAGATTAAGAAGTTGCCGCATACAATCAAAATAAATCTTCATTTTTTCCACTGCTGCGTAAGACTAACAACTATTAACATCGTACATAATGGAGTGTACATACATTTTACGGAGCCGAGTGCCAAGAAACGCCGAGCTGAGAAGAGGAAAGCGATCCACTAAATTTTTTTCTGTAACCACTTTGACGATTATTAAAGAGGCGACTAAATATATATAGCATTAGTATACCACTTCAAAATTCATGCTTACGTTACGCTTTTCAAATTGCATAATAATATCAAGTAACGCTCACAAAATATATCCTAATAGCTGAACATGCGAAAGGATAAAATGGAATTTAAACGTGTATTTAGAAAAAATTGAAAATGCCGACAAAAGTGATATATTGCTCTGCTAGGCAAAACTACACTCTAAAAAAGCGGAGGGAACGTTTTTTGTGCACTTCCTTAAGTGTGCGATATATGCTCCAGCTTGTGGAAAATACGGTGACTCCATTTTCATATTCACCATTTCTATCATCTTCCTACTCGTTGCGATCTTATTTTTTTCCTACACCTTCACTTCCGGTTTCTACAAAGAGAAAATGAAGATAATATCACATTATTTTCAAACAGGAAACAAGTTAAATTGCAAGAAATTTATAATGGGAAAAAGTCGTTTGTAGATTAAATTAAAAACATAATGCAATTTTCATAAAGATGAATGAAAAACTACTAGCAGACTTCCCCTTTCAAGTCGTAAGAATACAGGCGCAGACAACCCGTTACTCATGCAAGACAGGAAGTGTCCGCTTTCGCGAGAAAATTATCACTGCTAAAATTGTGTTATCCTTCATCACGCACTATAAATCATCCTATATATAATATTCAAAACAGCATACTGTGCAGCAGAAAATAGATTACTGACCAACATTTTTCCGAAATAGCATAAATTCACACAGAAAGATTCCAACTGTATTAATACCACGTGTTGATAGAAAACCATTGCAAAATCATAATACGTGCCTGCTTTCACGCACAAAAATGCAAAGAATGTATTATTTTATCAACACTCTGAAAACAAAATTCAGCACTAGTTCGTCTGCTTTCTTTTTCTGAACTCATCTATGACTAAAATTCTTGCTTTCTTTGTTCGGATAAAGTATAAGACCAGAAATAGAGCGAGAGAGAGAGAGGCAATAACAAAAGGTGAAAGTGAAAAAACGGTATAGACTTCATAACTGTAAAAGGAAGAAGGAGCTTGATGCGCTCAACGAAGATGGATAGATAGATTGGGGAAAGGATGGAAAGCAGACAGAAGCAAATCAAGCGAGCCACTCATGCATTCGTAAAGGGGCAATTTACTCTTTTATTCAGAAAAAGAGAAGAAGAAAACAGCACTGCTTTATAGAAACATATTACATAAAAGTGTGGCATCTTCGCTTCGCCACCACTACTCCCACCAACCAACACTTCACGTGGAGTCCCAAAAGCAATAGAAATTCACTAGCGAGCATTTATCTTTTTCTCCGCCTTGTATCTGATGTGCATCAATCTGGTATTTGTAGAAAAAACAGGTGTATGCAGTGACAGTAACATAAAAATGTTCGCAACTCTCTCTCTCCCGTTTCTGAATGTGTATGCGGCTATATTATCTATCTCTTGTTCTTTTTATACATCAAGAATTTCCCCCCGCGCGTTCATTCATGTTCATATACATATGAATAAACGCAATTTGATGCTGAATTCATTTTTATTTTCTACGTATAAAAAAGACAGAGAGAGAGAGAGATCTGTTGAAAAAGTGGTAGTAACACCGAAAACCAAGGTGTTTTTGTAGTTTGCTGGTTCTAGAACCTTTGAACTCGTGGAGTGTGAAATATGACTCGTGTTTGTACCATCGGATCTCTGCCAGCTTCTGTGAACGAGAAAAAACGAGATTTTGTTCTCTTGCTTTTTTTGCACAGGGGGATGTAAGACAAAAATGTTATGCAACTGTTCATCTATTAGAAATCATGGAGAAAAGCTGTTTGATACTTCTCTTCTTTCCTACGACTCACCTTTTCTTTATCATTTGTAACCTCTTTTGCAACAAACAAATTGGAATATTGTGCTTCATTTTTGGTAGTTTGTAAAATGAATGTTTTCAAGGTAAAGCTTCTTTCATGTGGAATGTTGACTACAGCTTGGTTTCGGTGCGAATGCGAATTCACCTGTTTTGATTTTCATTTCAATTCGAGTACGCGGTTATGTGTAGGGGCTGTTAAATAATTACCTTATGGAGTAGTTCGTGGTCGGTGGATAATTTTAATTACTGAAACTAAGATTTTAATATAACGTTAGGTCGCTTTCCATCGCCGAGTCCAATGACGTTCTATGTGTTGTTGTAATGTTGTAATTATGTTACAATTGTAGTCTATATTAGATCCAAAAATTATTTGTCCTGAATGTACATAATATGCCCTGTTAGTATTCTTGGATTCTCTTATGCTGAAATGCCAATAACTATATACCGCCTTAGTTTCGTATTTTCTCAAACAATCATAAATGTACGAAGTTCATATCAGCTTCTCGGTCCAAACTAACTGAATAGGTGTCATGATTTCTGTTTCCTCGCGCATTTGTATATTGTACATATTCGTACTTGTGACATTCTGCTGAAGGAACATGTACTTTCTGGTTTCATCTTATAAGCAACCAAGAAATGCGAACTTCTCCACATGTCTTCGAACGAAGACGATGAATTTGATGAAAAGGAATGGAAGAGAAGATGATGATCATGATGGTTATCATCCATGTCGATCACGTTTACAAATCTCATGTATAACATTAGAATGAGTTTCTATCATCTTTTTTTATCATATAAGATTTCCTTCTGGTTCGTCCACTTCACTCTCTCCCTCTCTCGCTCACTCCTTTTTGTTTCCATTCAGCACGAACGACGAGAGCTGTGTAGCGAGAGCATAACGGGTGATTCGTGAATTCAGGAAATGGGAAAAGCATTGTAGGGAAAGAGGAAAGATTTCTCATCTAGACGAAATTTGCTGTTCCATTTTTCTCTTCGTGTTCTGTCGCTCTTACTGAGAGATTTTCACTTCTTCCTCTCTCCATTTTTTTGTGCCAAATGTCTTTTCGTGTAATTCTCGAGGAAAGGAAATGCTGTTGAAATTTTCAAGTGGAAGCAGAAGTGCAAGGAGTCAACAAGGATTCTAATCAAAAATTTACTCAAGTTTTTCCTCCACCAACTCCTCACATCCTCCTCACCATGTGACCACATTTATATATCTGAAACTGGGTAAAAAGTGACACCTTTTTCAACAAGGTTGGAAATACAAGTTTCTATTTTAAAAAATCCTCGATGTATGTAAGTATATATGATGTCGTTTGAAAACACTCTTGTGACTCTCAAGAGTTTATTTCAATTGATGAGGATTTCTGGAAATGTTCCTTTTGTACTGCAAACAGCCATAAGTAGTGTACCAAAAGTCCCTCCGTTATTATACTAACGCAATACCAACGAAATATGGACTTGTGCAAAAAATTAATTTATGAGGACTAAAGACCTAATTTTCTACTTCTCTTGTTAGTTTTTAATGGAGTTCAACAACGGTGGGGTACGTCATCCCCGTCGAGTTGGATGTACATGTCTTTTTTTGGGCATGATGATGTTACAAGTTATAGCACTATTGCCGTACTTTTTAATTAGTTTGCCCTGAATGTGTGTGTGTGTGTACCTTTGTGATGATGAAAATTAAATTAAGTCAAACCAAAAATGTAATATAAAAAGTAAATTAAACATTTAATAGCTCTCCCATCATCATATTATATACGTGTGTGCTCAACTCCTTACACTTGTCACAGATGCCTTGTTTGAAATAAAAATCACACAAGTTAAATAAACACAGCAGTGGCAAATGTAAATTGGGATCATATCATCATACAACATACATACTTGTTCATTTTGCGTTTGGCCTTGTTCCACTCTGGCTATATACAGGAGAAACCTCCTACAAAGTTTTTTTGTGACCACGAGAATGAGAATCCATGGAAGAAGGGAGAAAGAGAAGGGAAATATTTCGCCATCGCAGATACTTATTATGAGAGAAGAGAAACGAGAAGTCATATAAAACTCGACAGCAGAAGTGATACCTACGGAATAGAGAGTGCGCATATTTACTTTACTTTAGCAAAAGCGACTTCTTACACGATTTTATGTTAGGTACATGGAACGGCAGGAAGAGTTTCATTGTTGAAACTTTTTTTGTTGTCGAGAATATCACAATATTTGCTATCTCTCTCTCTCTCTCTCTCTCGCTGAATGACGCTCCTCTCCGCTTTAAAACCGTGCGTGTATGCAGAATGCAAGTGTGTTCTATGCACGGCTGGAAGATGTAGTAAGTGAAATTCGGGAAAAGACTTTTATGAGGTTCGTAATTCACCAAGAGAAATTGCATTGTCTCGTTTATAAACTATGCAGTAGGAAAAGTAAACGAGTGCCATCAACTACCTCAGAACCCATACTGTGTAGTATTTATGCACGGCTTCGTCTCTTGTCTCTGCGAGTGTCCTTCTTTAGCAAACCCTTGTGCTTTTTCCCAACGTGTGTGTATGCATTGTATCTGTGTGTTGCGTATGTCGCATAGCGTAATATTTGTTCGGAAGGAGGAGGGTAACATGATATGCAAAAGATAGATATCGGAAGAGAGACGAAGAGACAAGGGTTGCTTTTTCTTTCTCTTTCTCTCCGTAGGCATTGTCTCAACGTGCAAAAAATGTGTACATCTTCGTCGCAAGTGGTTGCATGAGTGCTCCTTCTAACGAAAAAAACTCAACTGAATCATCGGTTACTTCATTCGGATTCCCGTGTGCATTTCACGAGGATACTACTACGAGAGAAGAAAAAGTGAGATACTATATGTTCAGAGTGAGTTTTTCCTCTCTCTCTCCCTCCCGTTTTATCTATATATTTTTTCGCAAAGCCTACACTTTGTCAGCTTTAGCAATTCCCAAAACTTTATTCCAGGAAAAAGGTTTATACAATGTGGAAAGAATAACATGAAATATCTTTTAGAAGCACAACTTTTCTTGTTTCCTGATTGGAATATTGTAAAAAATACATCACCAGAGAGAGAGAGAGAGAGAGAGAGAGAGGTAGAAAGGGAGAGAGAAAATGGGTTTCTCACAAAACTCATATGTAGTCACTTACGCGTTCACGCAGTCAATTATGATGATGACTCTGTGTGGATTTTTTCTGGCATTATAATCATCATCCTCTTTCATGACAAAAAAGTAAGAATATGATTCAAAGCAGGAAGGGCGGCGTATAATCGTTGTTGAATACGGTGATTTTTTATATCTTCAGCTGGTTAGTTGGTCGCCTCACGAAACTAACCTAAATAATAGTAAGGCGAAAGAAAAGCCTAATAATACTCCGACGACCACACACACATACCGCATAGCATTCTGCTCGGTATTCCACCGCCCATTCATAGAACCAAACCTGACACTTTACTCGTGCATGATCCTCTCCTATTTTTTCTTTTTACTCAGTGTCCTTTCTTCCATCCACATTTTTTTCTTTCTCTCACCATATTTGTATTCATGCAAAGGGCCGAAGGGAGTGTAAGAAGAAAATGTAGAGAGAGAGAGCTTTATGAATGCTTCTTCGAAAGCAGACCAGACCACCACACCACTGCCACACAACACACACACATGCATAAAACAAGAGGAAAAAATACCATCTCTTTAAAATATATAGGCGAGCAAGGAAAGTGAGTGAGTGAAAGCAAGTTTTATTTTATTCTGCTACTTTTCTCCTCTTGTTTTGGTCATGTTGTGAACATGTATTAGAAAGGCATGCATTTCAATGAGATAGACGAGACGAAGAGATAGAGAAAATGGAGTTCAACTTGCGAGCGGAAGTGGGATGAGTTGAGAGAACTAGTTTTTTTCCGCCCTGCTTATCTAGTGGAAGGAATACAAGTATAGAAAATTCGATGTGTGTGTGTGTGTTTGCGTAGTAGAAGTCTTCTCTTTTCCACTTTTTGTCCTAAGTCTGGGGAAGAGATAGGAGACTCAATGGAAAAGTGATGCAAATTTTCTGCAAGTTTTAACCCTCTTTCGGTTTAACATGTGGTGATGAACTTAAATGACCATTGTTCTCTGTGTTTGTTTCCGTTGGATTGAAACACGTGAACGAGATTATAGAATGGTATAAAGTGTAGCCGTTACGAATATTTTTTCTCTTCTTTCGCTGATGCTCACAAGCCTTCAAGTATGTATGCTAACATAAAATATCGTATGTTTGTGCATTGTTCTAGGGGAATTGAGCCACGCCACATACACACACGGTTACATTTTTTAAACATCGTCAGAATCCAAAAGTCTAGAATGTTTTGGGCTATCAGCAGCAACCAGACTAAAAAGGAGGAAGGAGATGAAGGTTATTTTCTAACCATAGTTTTTTTTTGCATTTCCATTACAAGCATTGCATATAGGACACTAGATATCAGCAAACATATTGGGGGTGATAGGGAGAATATGGAAAAAAGGGAGATGAGACAAGTGAGTTTTTAGGATAATGTAAGTACGGTGGCAGATAGGGAAATGCAATGTATGCTACATAAGTTCGTAAAGCTGTCTTCATTTTAACTCGATCGTTTCTCCTAAATGAGAGTCACTACGAATTTACGATCTTATAACCAAATTTACTCCTACTCCTTTTTCCAAACTCGTAAAATTCTCAAAAAAAGAAAGTTTTTTTTACTTCGAGTCTCCTTTTCCTATATTCCTTTTTGCCAGTTACCAGTGTTTTTCCTTGCTGCGACACTGCATTTTTCCTTGATAGTATTTTTAGCACGCTGTTGCTCATCCTCCCGCAGTATGTTCTAGTTCCCACCTATCCCATCTCTCTCTCTCTCGTTTTCAGTTGAGCTCACTGGAAAAAAGTGTAGCTAGTTAGATGGATGGGGGAATGGATGACTGCTTGGCTGGATGAATAGATAAAATGGAATGGTATGAAGTAAAGTGGTTTACGAGTGCAGTAGAAGACACCCAATTATCTAAAAGTTTTTCTCTCATTTACAGGAAACATGACGATCACTATACGCTTCTCTAACTGCGACATTTTCACTGACCAATATTTTCCGGATGTGTCTCCTTCCAGCTGTATATATCTGTATTATCCTATTTTGTGAATCTATGCGCGTCCCTTAGGTGTGTATACTTTACTCATCAAGTTATATATATCATGGGTGTGTGCTAAAGGGGGATGTCCTTCGTGGGGATGGGGGAAACGCGCTATTTGTACGAAAGTTTATATCCATTTTATTAACGCAACTGAATCATAACTGATTCATGGACCATGGACCTGTAACGTCAAAAGTAACTCATTTACTCGACGATGTTACAACAGAAGTGGAGCAAGCGACATTCAGCCTTCAGACTCTGTGCAGCACGCAGTTCCTGATAGTATGAACATGCGTTCTACATGATTCTCACAGCGAATTTGTCAAGCTTTGGTTTCACCTTGATTAAGACTGACAGGAAGTGTACAAGTCTTGGAAATAATAATACAAGTAACAGGAACAAAAAGCATACAATCAAGCAACGTATTAAACTAGGAAAAAGGGGAGAGAGAAAGCGCGATTGGATTGAATAAGCTTTGAGTTGAGCCGAGTCTTGTGCTTTTTCCTATTTTTTGCACTACATCCGAAAATATGATGGATATAGATTAAAGTAGTAAGTAAAGCTGACAGAAAAGGGAAGATGATTTTTTCAGGTATTGGATTTTGATTAAAATGGAAAAGCAGATGGGTACTCACTCGTACCTTAATACTTGTTAGTTGATGAAGATTGTGAAAGAGGTGAGGAGGGTTAAGATACATATTAACCAACGTGGCAAGTTCTGAGCCGAGGAACCTTGGTACAATTTTGCTGAATATGTGAAAATGTTCATGAATTACATTGGAAGGTAGGGGGTTTCAAAGATGCAGGGAAATTGGAAGCATTTTTTTGAATGGGTCATGGGTCTCGCAGGCAGTGTATTTTTGACCGCTTGGCTGATAATCAATATCATGCGTTTTGTTTATGTATTGACAATTAAGAGACATAACCAGGAAGATTTTGGGGTCCTGCAGAATAATTCGAAATGTGTGCTTACTATGTCCTGATGACTTATATAATATGACTGCTATTAACATCTGAAGTAATGTTAAAGTTCATCAGATAGTAGCATTTTTAGCATTGAGAGTTTCTTGTGTTCACCTTGGACTACATAACATATTTTCCAATCTTTCATGTCCTCTTATCAATGCCAATGGTGTCAATGGTGTGTAATGCTATAGTCAAAATTTATCTCTCGCGATTCTTCTCCGTTGAGCTACTTAACGTAGAAGGAGCAAAAAGTGTTGCGTTACAAAACTACACACAAAAAAGGAAATCAAAGGGCAAAACCGTAGTAGTGGTTTTAATAGGAATTGAAAAGCAATACAGAGATAAATGACGTTAAGTGCCTTTACATATCTTCATGTATGTAAGAATTTTCAGAGAATTCCATTCCATTCGGGCCAAGGACAAAATAGAACAAAGGAATATCAGTCGGTTATCTCAAATGAAGTGTGTGAAGACAAATTCCCAGAATTTTAACTACATCGTTATAAGTGATGTACAAGTGTCTACTAACTCTTTTCTCTTGGATGCATTATATTCGCCAATGATAAGAGAATTTCATTGTAAAATATTGTGAAAAGACGGGAAGCTTGTTACGCAATTTCTTTGAAATTACACATTTTATCAAACCAACCGATTTTTCTGACCCTACTTTCCGAGAATGTTGTAAATATTAAAATTGACAAATCAAAATTAATCCTTTTTAACTGCCAATGTTTGCAAAATTTTGATCCAGTTACGTGAATACCATTTTTGGAAACCTGAAGTGATATATATGCTTGCTCATGTAAACTTCCGGAGAAACTAACCAGTAGGCAGGGTTGCTTGAAATAAATTTTGTCAGCCGAAGAGTGCAGAGTCATTCTTCACTTTGCAGAGTAAACCAGAACTGATAGGATTATTTATAATGTAAGTGGCTTAAAACCAATTTTGTTTTCCCATCTGCCTGTTTTCTCCACTGTTTTTGCATAATTAATTAGCGAGCTTAATTGGCTGCGTATACTTTACAAACTACGACTATACATATATACATGGGTCCACTTTCCTAGTGTAAGGATTTGCCTACCAAAAAGTGTGTTATATTTTCCCTTCACAGGCATAATGAAAGATTGCTAATGCTAGAGCGCTGCTGTTGCTCTGCTGCACTTCTCTCTCTCTCTCTATCCTTTGTGAGCAGACTCGGAGCAAAATGAGACAACGTATGAATTGTTTATCGAGGCCTTGTGTATGCATCCATGTTTTAAACAAGGCAAGCATAAAATGTCCAGTTTTTGTACATGCATCTAATTTGTCCGCGTATAAGTCACTACGATTCCAGTGTGCATGTGACTGTCCCGTCCCCGTCAACAAATTCTTTCCACACCAAAGTGTCTATGCATCTGTTTCACTTAACACCCTTGGGTTTTTCTCTGACAGTCAACATCAAGCAAGTTGAGTGTTATATATTGTGACAAGGTTAAAAGCCTGACTTCTGTGAACAACATTCGTATCCACTCTCGGAGTAGTACAAGCATTCGTGAAATAAGCATAGCAAAGCCTCACTTTTCTAAACAGAGGAGAGGAGTCAAGTGGATCTTGCTAAATATGGAGATGAAAAACGAGTGAAAATCCAATTCATTCTTCGCGTATGTATGTACAAGTTCCCATAAGCAAGCTGTAAAGAATGAATCACATACATAGGTTACAGTTATATATTGCCAATCCACACAAGCCTTGTATTATATTATGCACACTGACAAAGTATCGTATAACATTTTGACAATTTCTCCCTCCATGTATAATGTGAAGTGTGTGTGTGTTGTGGCATCCCTCCTCTTTTTCTATGAATATAATCTTACGGAGAAAGCGAACAATCCTATGTATAAAGTGTCTCCGCGTATAACTACTTATGTATAACTTTTCATCATCTCGACTCGAAACTCAACAACCTCTTCATTTTCCCTGTCGTCTCAGCTTTCACTCTGCTTTCTCTCTTGTGGTTTTAATTTGAGACTGGGTTCGGGGAACCCATCATGCAACTCGACTAGGATGCACCCTCTCCAGTTGAGACTATATGAGATGCTCTACTCATTGCAAAGATTTTCGTAATTGTTTTCTCCGAAAATTCCACAAGTTGAGAATAGGTAGGTAGATGCATACGCATGTATGTATATCTCTCTCACGAAGAGAGAGAGAAAAAAAGTGCCCTTGTCTCTTCTCTTCTATTTCCATCGGTATCAAAAAAATGGCGTTCTCTTCTGCTTTCAGAGAGAAACCAAAACACAAGCTTTTCGGAAGGCTTTTGCACGCACCATTTTATGACGTTTACCTTTTTCCCTTGTCAGCCGTGTATATACATTGTGACAGTGTATATATATATCCGCACGTGATGTTGCAAGGTCGGGCGGGGAGTCGGAGGATCGTATTATTGTGGAATTTTATTTGCCACTTTCAGAAATTACCAGGTTTTGCTCTTTGACACGTAAGTAAATTCTATACCGACACTTACATTTCGCCCTCCCTCTGGCATACGTGTGGGTATTGCATGACACGGCACGAGCCATCATGTATCATGCAAGTTGTGAAGTGGAATCGAAGTGGACCTCTCCCTTTCTCTTGCTCTCTCTCTCTCTCCCTGAAAGCGGATGGATGACAGAGAAAAGATGGAGAGAAAAAGTTACTCCTTACTACCAACCAACTACTTCCACTTACCTCTCTTTCCTTAGAAAAAAAAAGTTTCCTCTTTTTTATACTTCTTTTTTTGGGTAAAAATGACTTCCTGCTTCCCTCCCCTTCGTGGAGGTTTTATGGAATACATAGGATATTATCATTATCCTACACACTACATACCTATACAGCTTCGGTGAAGAAATGGGGGAAAGGAAAGCATCGTCGGGAGAGTGAAAGAAAGTTTAAGTGTTGCTGTAGTCTCTGTACTTTAATTCAGTTGGGCTGCATTAAGGGCTTACCACAAGAAGTGGCAATGGGTGTGCTTGTACACTATGCCAAATGCACGAAAATGGAAAATGAGGTTTTTGCATTTTTGGAGTTACCAAACATGGCTAGTTCGTGTGGCATTCTGGATCGTTCGCTCCACACACCATACGAACCTTCCATCATTTTTTGAGAAGAATATTGAAATGCTAATAAAACAATTAGGTGCAAAATCTAAATGCAATATGCTCCTTAGACAATAGAACAAGCAATATTACAATTTTCCTGTAGGTCAGTATGCCTATTTTATTTATTACGGCTTTTGAGTTGCATTGTCATCATTGATCCACATTATAAACTAACTTAAACATAATTCTTTTCAGCGGGTCTTCAAATGCACATAAGAAAACGCACGTAAAATTGACATTTTCCCCTTGACTTTTTACCCTACTTGAACCTCGTCACTGAAACTCAACGGTTTTCTAAACGTGAGCACTATGTGCTCTTTGCTTCTCATTGTACTGGCCTTTTGTGCTCTGTACTCATACGACTAATATGAATATGCAACCTTGCCTTGACTTTTCTCTCAAGAGACAGGTTTCCCTTTGTGTGTGGGCTCCATTCTCATTTCTTATTTCCTTCAATTTGCAACTTTGACTTTGCCAGACACTTTTTGTTTCCTTTGAAGTCAGCTGCTGTGTGTGTGTGCTCGTAACATAATACTCGACACAGCCTGTGCAAAGCCTTTTTTACTAAGGCTAGAGCAGTGCACATTATATTTATTATTATTACACGCGTACTGCAAACTGTGTATATTCTATGTGCTTTGCTTCCATGATTATTACTTTATTATTAGTTTTTTTCATACACTTATATATATGATGGAAGCAAGTGGTCACAAGAAAAGTACAGAAGCGTGTGAGTGAGAGTGAAAGCAAAATATGAAAATAAAGAGCTTGTCCAAATATATATAAAGAAAAACATCTTTCCCCGTTTCATCCTCAAATGGGTTAGTCAGGTTGAGTGGGACGAGAAAGAAAGAATAAGGAAGGCGAAAAAAGTTGATATATTCAGTCCTCTTTTTTCTGGGGTAAGCCAACAATTTGCCTTGGCTTTTCGTTTTAAGAAGAGAAAAAAAGTGAAAAAGGAATTATGTATGACATCCTCTCTCTCTCTCTTTATAAAACGCACACAAAAAATGGGCCGAGTAGCACAAGAGGAAAAGTGTCATGTGTACATTATACCTCCATTATGCATGTATTAAACTAGCGAATATAATGCCCTTACCGCTTGCCACTGGCACTGCTACTACTCCTTGACCTGTAAAAAAGGGAACGGAGGAAAAGAAGGAGTCAAGAAGAAGAAAAAAGTGAGGAGAAGAAAGAGAGAGAGAAAAGAAGAAGGAAGAAGTCAGATTAAAGATTTGACTTTTTTCATGAATGTTATACCCGTTATTCCTATACAAATGTGGAATATAATACACGCATAAACCCATAACTTTCTCCTTTCCCGTCAAATGTACATATTTTAATATGGGACAATCTGCGCCTTTTTCCATTGCAACTCATCCTTGACTGGAGATAAGTCCTTCTTTTCCATAAACTACGAACACCATTCTATTCACTCTCGGTTTGAGTTGAGTTCACCTAATCTTACTGACTTGTGTATTCATAAGCTTTCTCTATGCGTTCTTACATACCTACTCTTCCTCTTACAGAGAATATGGAGCTGCTGCTTTTGTTGTGCACCAGCAATAGACGAACTAGCTTCAGAAGTTTTTTTTGTGCATGCTTGAGTACTCGTGGTGGTTGGCTCATTCAAAGTAATAAAATTGACATTTGCTGAAATTATGCATATCAAATTTCCCTTTTTTGTACTTAGCTTTCCCTTTTGAACTTTCTGTGGAACTGCTCACTCATATAATATTGTTCGGGTGGTGAGAAGACGTTTTTAATGGATTTGTTTGTATTGTGTACCCAGCGATTTGCACCACTTGGCGTGGAACTTGGAATTGTGGTATATTAAGTTGAATCCTATGTGCAATTGTTGTTCCGATGTAATCACACTCAACGTTAAAGATTTGTCCACTTTGACTCCCTTGGAATATAATGGGAATGTGATGGATGGGTTAATTTCTTGCCATATGCCAACAAGGAGAAAGGAGGGTGAAAGCAAGAAAGTGCTTATGTCGTAGCAATGTTAAATAATTGGAACGCTAGTGATATTTTCCTATACGACTTAATCAACCATAACCTCAAACTTGTTTTGACACGAAATGAAGCTGAATGTATGTAGAAAATTTGTGTTGTGAAATGAAACGGAAATTGGTATTTTTCTCCGATGACTAGAAATAGGGAAGTACGAAAAAGGTGAGTGGTAATCTCACAATATTTGCTTATATGTGTGCTTACATTTTGTGTATTCAACTACAACTCAACATCAGTCAAGAAAGTGTACGTGACACAGATATTTTGTTACGTGTGTAAAAATATGAATTAAAATGAGAAACCCCATATTCTTCTTTCCTCTCGGTTTGCTAACAATGGAAAGACAGCGTAATAATATATGGTTCGAAAAATACACGGAGAAAACAGGGACTTTGGTCCATTTTCCCTTTTCCTTCTCTCACACAGCAGGTCATGTGTATAAAGGTTATATGGCTCATGTGACAAAAAATAATAAAAGAAAAAAAAATGCAAAAGCTATTATGGTTTTTTTCCATCTAAAAAAAGAGTTCACTGCAACGAGAAAAACTCGGGAAACCAATCTGTTCATACATGCATGCACAGGATAAGCTTATCACCGTCATTCACCGTTTTCTTTCTCTTCTGACAGGGAATTATTCTTATCGCGCTGAATATTACGAGGAGGACGAGGATATACCATGTTTTATGCCATTTTCACTGGCTTCACCTTACAAACAACATATATTTCCGCAGCGCCCACCCAAACATATTGTGAAAGTGTACGTTTTCACTGGGCGTAAATGAGTAGGTTGAAATTACGAAAAAAGAATGAATTGAACTAGGGGAAATGTTCTCAAAACCCCACCACCAAACAAACCAGAGGCAGAGAGAGAGATATACGTTCAATTCAGGAAGGTTCCTGTTTTTATATTAAACTTGGATCATTTGTGGGGGAACTTGAACGTAACTCCTACACTCCGAATTGTTGATAAAGTTATTAGGAAACATACAGATTGCGTGGTTGTATTTGTATATTCGTAATCCTACGTGTGCCCTGAAACTGAACAGAGGGCAGAGACATACTCGTGATAGATTAATACGTCCGCGAGGGAAGGAAGTTGAATTTTTTGCGATGATGTGGATGAATGTGATAAAATGTACGATATGATACGCCTTGAGAGTATGAGTAGGAAATAGGTCATTTCACTTTCTAACATCAACTCGACATATTGGAACGAAATGTTTTTACAAGTGAGGATTTTGTTGTTCTTAATGGATTTATTATTTAATAAAAGGATTCCATATTTTTCAGAAGAAATGCTGGAGCAAGTCGTGTCACGTTGCAATTTTTGTGTCTACACATGTTAAACTTTTACTTAGGACTTCCCAGTTAATAGGTTCTTGTACATACCTGAGATAGTACTGTCTGGGCGGATATGCCTCTTCAGTTTTTTTGTAGTTGTTACTTCCTTCTTGTCAGTGTTTTCTTGGTAATGGTAATGATAATAATATGCCTTTGTGGAAAACTTGATGAGAAGCATATAGTATACCATTAGGGAGGAGAGAAAAGCATTATCTTTGTGCAAATAACTTGGTAATCATATAGGATATCCGGTAAATAACAAATATTTTCATAGTTTATCGCATTTATTATTCTGTATTTTTATCATCGTAACGAATATGTCATTCCATATTTTTCTTTTACTTTCTTCGATAATACCACTCCACACACGCACGAGAGAATCTTGCTTATAGGTCGCAAGAATCTGTAGTATAACAAATATCCTCTTACACTTTCTCTTTCACTCTCCCACGCAATGAGAGATGGAAGTCAAACTGAGAAATAGTTTTTTTTTGTAGTTTTTGTCATGCTGAATAATACGTTAGAATTCTTGTTAAAATACCCTTTTCTTCATCTGCTTGGATAGAAAACGTATTAGGTTAAAACACATTCACGATAATATTTTTTTTTTTTTTAGAGTTTACACATTTATCACGTTACAATGTTTTGTCTCTCTCTACATGGCTATAACTACACGGTTACAAAACACTTTATTTTTTGGCATATTTGTTTTTTCTTCCTCAGAAAAATTACACATTTCCACTTTTGCACTCGTTTTTTTCTTTGGCTTGCATAACTTTGGAGAATGCTGAGAAGTGAATATAATATTTTGCTGGGATATGTGTGGAAGTTCCAGTACTTGACAATGAGAGGGGTTTGCTCTGAATCGAAAAATTTGTTTGTCAATTTCGTGAATTAGATTTCCAGGAAATGTTTAATTGATGTTAAATATAAAAGTTCATCGTGGTCGTGACTCCAGGAGCGTAGAGTAGAATTTACCAAATGCGATAACTTAAATGTGCTACATTGGCACTAATGATAAGCCATTTTATCGGGGATGTACGAAATTTCAGAGAAGTTCAATTTTCAGCTCGCAAAAAATTCTTTCATGTGCAATATCGTACCATTGACAAACGATAATTATTATTGTAGTTGTAGATAAATGTTTCTCGCGGAGGTAATACATTTAAATAGCATATATTTTATGTGACTGTCACTGGAGTTATGACTTAGGGATTATAGGTATATATTTTAGCCAGACTTACCCATAAGTTTCGCCCTGAAAAATTTATGTGCATACAATTTTGCTGATATTATTTTCCAAAAAAAGTCATTGTCACTGGTCATTGTAATCTTCATTATTATGCTTGTTGGGAATTTTGGAATGATTAGTAGAGTATAATTCTATTACGAATCTCGCTAGATGAACACGTAAAACGCTACACACTTTTCAACGAAATAATATTGGACTTAGCGGTCTATTTTTCGGTTTTGCTTGTTTGCTTATAATCTACTTTTCCACATTATTCCGTTACCCGATAATCGTTTTTCCATCTTCGTACTCGTATAATGTTAATAGTAATATAATGTTTTAAAATCTGTGTTATACTCCTTTCCCCCAATAATATCCTTATCAAGCTCAAACGCAACTCTCAGGAATGTCACTATCGAGTAAAAGCTTATCTCTTATGTACACCGTATTAAAGTCATTATTCGGATGATGAGGTTGATTTTGGGGGTGATGATGATGATGGTTCACAGGAGCGATAAACTCATTGCCGAAATCCCCTCCTGGATGACGAGGATGAACGGAAGGAGGAGGGATTGGAGGTGGAGAGCGGTGATAATGTTGAAGTGTTTGATATGGGTTATGATGATTTGGCTGGTTGAATTGATTCGAGTAGGGGTGATGACTATTACTACTGCTATTGTAAGTTCCATTGCCATTCATGACAGCTGACCCACCACCAACACCACCTCCACCATTGTGATGATGTGGCCGGGGCAGTGTGCTATTCACATGAGTGCGGAAAGTGTTGTTAATGGCGTTGTTTTGGTTGCCACCGCCATTCTCTTGAACATCCCCATCCGAGGTGGCTGTTGGAATGTAGAGACCTTTCCGGGTCAGATTCCGTTTCAGCTCCTCTTTGTAATCTGGAATATTACCATTAATACGTCATTGGGCGAAAAACGGAATTAAATGAGTTTCACTACAAAAATATAGACGTTGTTCAGCAAGCATGAACTAACGTGTAACGTAAAGTAACGGAGCATTAGTCGAGTTTTCAACATTATGATAACGATCTTCAGATTACTTTTAGCTTATATAGAGAGTGGCATGATGTGGGATATTTTTTCACAAAAAAAGTAAAAAAGAAAGAAAGTCGAATGGTGAGATAACATCTACACGTTTTTCCGCTAGAATATATTTGGCTGTGCTTGTGCTTGCACAAAAAAACGCACAACGAAGCAAGGCAAAGAGCCTATTGACCCAAATTAACTTAGGGATTTCCGTTCGGCAGGAGAAAATGCTCTTTTAGGAGCTATCATTTCACCAAGTTTTAGTGGAACGGTATCATTTCAGATTGTAGGAGAGGGCAAAAAGCAAAAAAGAATGTATTTATAGAGACATGAAGAGGACGACTATATACTACTACTGGTACAATACTTACCTGTTGAGAAACTATTGGCATCGGGGATAATGTCTGGGTTGGCATCTGCCTCGTTCTTTGACTGCGGTATAGGTCGATAGCCACCAACCATTCGCGAAGAATTATTGGTCGTTGACGTGTTGTTACCAGTGGCGGATGTGCTGGTGTTGTTAGTGGCACTAGTGATGCCAGAAGTCAGCATCATCGAATTTGGCTTTTCACAATGAGAATTTCCCGATGGACCCGATCCCCGGTGACTTGCTCCAGTGAAACGTGAGCGAAATAGCATTGCCACAAAGAGAACGAGCAGAGTCCCAATAAATGCTAAGCCAATTCCCATTGCGACCAGTGGAAATAGTTCGATCTTGCCCTTTCTCGCTCCTATTCCAATTAAAAAAGGTATCAAGAATTAGACGTGCGAGACCATGCTCCATCCCATTAATTCACATTATATCCCGGCACACACACAAAAAACTCGATCATTAACTGCGCTCAGTACATTGCAGTTTGTGTGTGTGAGTGGAACTGCCATATTACAACCTTTTATAACAGCGGGCAGGTCATCATCATAGTCATCACATCACTATACTAACACTTAATAACAAAAGTGTTAGACTATAAGGTGATGTTCGAAGCTTAGGACACAGAAATCGTTTTCAGAGAGACCTGCTCCACTGCTGCCGAATATTGAGGAAGGTGGGAATAGGACCATAAACAGCCAATCTATCCCCCTTTTATGACATTATTACTCGAATCGGAATGGGAAGCAGGTAAAATAGTGGAATGAAAGTGATCGCGATCACTGATCTGATCAAAAGGTAGACATATATTGTGTAGTAGTTTAGTGTCATTTCCTTTCAAGCCCTGTCTAGCCCAATTGTGTCGTTATTTGACGTGTATTAAAACAGGCCTTTGTGTGCATGAGTACGCCTTTCTCGTTTGCTTTCAAAGTAAGCTGATTAAAAGTCATGCATATCATCGTCATTCCAGGAAATAATATTATGCCACAAACACTTGAATAATATGATATGCCTAGTTACTTAAGTCAAACACTCTTTCCTACAATAAGTATGCAGGTAAGTATGTTCTCACACAAAATTCATGGCTGACCTAAATCCTTTGTTGTAAACAAAATACAATACAAAACCATCATTGAATAGCGGGTTCGGGGGTTTCCTGGAAATGCACAATCACTCACTTTCCTTCACATTTGCATGCATGTGCGTCTTTCAGGTGCAAAATTGGTGGGGGCGCCGTGAGCAAAAGGCTAACAAGAGTAGAACTTTTTAAGAGCAAATATCTGCAGGATTTGTTGAGCCTACTTTTCTCTCAGGTACAAAGAAACCTTGTTCTAAAGTGAACTTTAAATGCACATACGGAAGTTGTAATACAGCAAGAATGTTTGGAAGTACTTGGAACTATAGTAGTACTTTAGAATATATGCTTGGACCAGTTTGTACAGCTAAAATGGAAATTGACACAAAATGGACACTTTGAATCAAGTTCTTGACTTTTTAGGTCAAATATATTGTAAAGCTGGAAAAAAACTGGAGGGAAGTTCTCTGCCCGTGAAACTACATCCCAAACTTAACAATTGGAAAAGGCACCGCGGTGCACATGATGATAGCCGGGCTTATTCTGCTGCTTCGGTGAGTAATCATTTACCTTCGACAAGACAAGAGCTTCACAAACAAGGAGGAACTTCAACTTAAGGAATATAAGGTTTTAAGCGTTCATTTATTATATATTTTCCCTGCCGGTGGGTTGATGATGTAGGTGCTTTCACTTTTAAAAAATTATTTGGAACCCTTAGGAAAGAAGGTCATTTGTTCACGTTTTCCTGTTTAAAACCATCACATCAATGCAATTTACGTTATCAACTTAGTGGATCCGCAAAAATCCATTACGAAAAGACGAGCAACCTTCAGCGAGCTACCATTTGTCATTGGGACAAGAAGGAGAAGGGCAGCGTTTTCTTCATGCTTAGTTATGTTCTGAGGCTAACATCATTTACTCTCTCCCTCTCTCATGTTTCAACAAATTTTTATCTCTGTCCGACCTCCTTCTTGTGTTTTTTCGGAATGAAGAAGAAGAAAAAACAGATCAAGCCTTAAAATTCAATTGAATAGCCTCAATACAGAACGCACAAGGAAGTTAGCGAGCGGAAGGAAAACAGGAAAAAAGTGAACAAGCTGAGCTGATTACCGTTGCTGGATTGGATGTTGGACCTACGGAAGAATTTCAACAAATATTTGCTAACGTTTTATTTGATCGTGTAAGCAAGGGTTTTCAAGATTCCTTTAAGCATTCTTCTAACCAAACTTCCTTTACTTAGGTACACTTCGAATAATGTAACCGGTTCGGCTACAAAAAAAATCAAGCTTTCGTGTATTTAGGGGGTTCGTGTGTGATTCAATTGGTCAATTATTAACCTTGCCTCTGTAGTTTATTTCATTAGTTTCCAGCAATCCGTGAGCCGCAATTAGCTGGACCTTGTCGGATCTAAAGACCACACGGATATGAGATATAAACAGAAGAGAGTGAAAATAACACCAGTATTTTCAAATCGACAAAATTACCTTTCAATTTTTTGAAATATCCGAACGAATTTGGTAGGAATTAAGTATGTTCAACTGCGTACTTGTAACCAGCGCAGTTGTCATTTGTGTCTACAGAAGCGTACAGTCGACAACAAGGGATTAATGAATAAATGATAAGTTCTGATTCTTTGGTTAAAGTTCACCTATACTTTTAGGTTGGGTCTAATTTTCGAAATATATTGAGCATCTGAACAACTTTCCTCCCCCACGTTCCTTAGAATCTAGATAATATAGACATACCTACAGTTGTAGTTGCGAAGTTTGCATTAACAAAAGACAAACGTTTCTCTCAGTTTCTTTTGTCCACTTTTTGTTTACGAATGCTTATATCCTTTCGCGTCTCTCATTTATGAATAGGATAGTGAATAAGAAAGAAGCTTGTTTTCTTTGTTAGATTGCATGTTGGTAGCCACGTGCACTTGTACGACATTGCAATATGATTGTAAGGATTTGAAATTAATACGTGAAAGGACATTCGAGTGTGTTGTTTGTTACATGAAAAGATGCTAAAACCTTTCTCCGATTTATAACAACCAAATATAGAATATACTGCATGAAGATGAAATGAAACGACTTTTACTTTTCTTTCAAAAGCTATTAATATCATTGCGGTTTTAAGGTTGAAGAGGAATTCTTCTTCCCTTACTTCGGGATCGTAATGAGGGGAAAGCTCAGCTCAGCTCTCTCAGGTTGCGATGCGATAATGTCAGACGAGATGAGCATGATGCAGCTTGCAACCAAAGAAGACCAGAGAGGAGCCAAAAATAACGAGCCGCACTGGGTAATAAAACTACTGAATCAGCTAAAGGAAGTCCAAGTCCTTTAACACATTCAAGCTGAGGATACCTTTATTTCAAAGAAGGAATAAAATATACACGTATTCAGCAAATGGAGGAAAGTGCCTCTATACATCTTCCTCACAATACATTTATTGGTTACATTCATACAGTTGCGGGGAAAGGAGCTAAATTGCATCTCTTCAGATAAAGCGCGGTGGTGGTGGTATCCTATTCACAATTTTTTTTGTTTCACAGTTGCAGTAATGCAGCACACGCGTCACATGGGAATGCACTCATCTTTATGAGTTGTTATGTTGCTAGTTTTTTTTCTATGTCACACCACTTCCTCTCTCACTCAATGCCAGAGTTGCGTACAACACAAAATCCTCATGCTCCTACCGCTGTTTACCTTACATTTCCCAGGTTTTTCGGCTGAAATTATTTGAAAGCATTTGGGTAGGAGAAAAGCTTAGAGAAAGCTCTGAAAGGATGCTATTATATGTATTGTATAGAGTTTTTTTCATTCAAGAGGGTGATATTGTTGTTGAGCTAGTAGAGCTTTTTATTATGTGTCCTGTTCCGCTTTTCTTTGTTTAGCTGATAACACCGAAAACTATATATAGTCAAAGCAAATGTCTTCCGTATCATAATACAGCCCTGCCGATACATATATAATAGTGCTGGAGTGAGTGTGTACACAGAAAATAAAGACTTTGAGTGAGACTCGCTGTGCATTGTGAAGATAATGATTTGCTTTAAACTAAAACTCACTCAACGACGAAGCTCTGCTATAGCTCTACCCTTTGAGTGAAAGTGTGCACATATTTATTTAGGTAAGCCGCCATATGTACATAATCAGTCTGTGAGGAGGAGCATAACTTCATTTCGTCATGAAGAGGTTATTACCTGCTTTACAAATTCAACCTGCTCATTTCGCTTTCACACAGTGAGGCAACAAAAATAAAACTTTCGTATTGAAAGAGATATTTTTTTCTCTTCTGGTTTGGTTTCCAGCCTTGTATAGTAAAACCCTTTATGCAAAAAACATTGTGTTTAATTTAGACCGAAACTGGATGACAGCTCCCAATCGATCGTTTTTTCCAATGGGCCGAGTGGGTGGGAAATATTCTGATTGCTGGCATGTCCCCTTTCAAACTGATACTTTCTCGACGAAAGCAAACATTTGTTGGATTTCTTAAAAAGTATATTATACTTTCACTGGAAAGTTGAGCCGTTTGTTTAGTGGTGTGTAGGTAGGTGTAGGTGTGTTACATAATTTTGAGATTGTAACTAGAAACGAGATATGGAAAGCTGAATGTGATATAATAGGTAACTTAAGACACCCTGAATACTTTGAAGAACTTATAAATGCATAATACCAGGAAATATGGTTAGAAACCACAAAGTATAATATTATGGAGGTGGTACCAATATATTTCTGCAAATTGTAAAATCACCAACTCGCCCTAGAGTAAACTTTTTACAGGAAATAGTCTTCACAAACTGCACAAATTCATCTTAAGTATCCCACAATACTCGGAGGAGGCAAACCTGTAATTATCCTGCCATGGGTGACAATTTCCGAGTAATTATGGGAAACAACAGTGACAGTTATTTTATATCGTGGCGAACCGTATTCCCTCCCAGTGCTTTTTATAGAGTTTCAGGTAGAAATATAATCAAGTGCCATGTTTAAAATTGGAGAGCTAATTATACTTACATAACGAACACACACCTTAAGTCTTGTGACGTGAGTGAAATTATACGCTGTACTTTTATGGTAATTGAATGTTAATAACCCCAAAATTACCAAGTATAACAACCCTCAAGCCCATCGACGTATTACACACACTTTTTAAGTGTTACGAGAAATTCATAATGCATACGGAAATTGTTGGGAGGAGGAAAGCTTGTCTTGACTCAAAAAAAACTCCTCTTTCCTTATTTTCCTTCTGTTCATTTCTACGCTTGGGGCTTTCCGCATATTCATATTTCAGAAAATATATCTTTTGGAAATCTTTTTCCCTGTTTGGGATACCCGACGAACCGCACAAGAGGGAGAGGAAATACTGCTAAAATAACCCATAAATTCATATTGTACAAAATGCAGCTTGTCGTCTGCATCCACTTTGCTGGTATTAAATCCGCTCTCATAATCAGTTGTACGTGCATCCCCCAACCTTTTCATAATTTTCGGAATGAACTTGAGAGACAAAACTCGAGAATCCTCGAAATTTGAACAAAAGTGCATCCAACTACTCTTCTCCCTTCTTCTCCCATTGCATCGAAAACAAAATTCATTATATTTTCTTTTTAGCCTAATACAATACCATAATAATGTCTAATGCCAGAACAGCCATTCCCCTGTCTAGTGGCTGTGCTCTTCTTCTTTTCCATTTTCTCCTTAGGATTGATAGGGTTGTGTGCAGAACACAAACAGCAGTGCTCAACTTCTCCTTTCATTTTCTCCTCGATTTCTATATGCTTTTCCACCTCGAAAACAAAATAATATCGATAATGGACCGTTGCGTCATCGTCATCATAATGCCATGATAAAGTTTTTTGATACGTATACAGCTGAATCGCATCACACATCACATCCTTTTGTATGTCTTTGCATCCTTAGAGCATTATGAAAGCAAAAACATATATTTCTTTAACTTATCCTTTCCTTTCTCTCCTCGCATTAACTCTATTTGTCTGTTTGTCTCCCCTTTGGTGTTGCAAATGGAAGGCTATATGCTTTCGTCGTCCATTTGCCCAACTTTGCCACGGGCTTAAAGGGTGAAAATTTGTTTTGTGGGCTGATTCGAGGGGAAAACAACACAAGAGAGACACATATTCGGGCGGAAAAAGGAAAAACCTATCTGATTCAAACCTAAATCATATCAACATAAATAATGAGTAATAATAATATTACTCCAGAATCTTAATCTTGGAGTGGAAGCATAATAATACTTTCATCTGCTCCGTATATTTATCCAACTACTTTCGCTTCGATGATAGCAGCACGCACACACGGTTTTCTCTTTTGGTTTGGGGAGCATAATAATATCATATCTTTTCATGTGTGTGCTATTTCGCCTTATTTCATCCAAGTCGAAGATATTATATCAAATCTGTTATATGAGTGCCTTTGAAGGTTTTATTACTCCTTTGCTTTGGGTTGGAACAAAAGGTGGAAAGATGGGAAGAGGAAACCTTTCCCTCAAAAGAAAAAAATGAGCCTGCCACGTTAGATAAAGATAAAAGGCAGATTTAATTTATTACGAATTATTATTACACCAAACACTATTACCGGGTTTTCTTCAGCGCAGAAAAAAATCTCATTCAATTTCCGACAAAATATACGCCTCATCATGTCAAGACCAAAGGGAAGGAGTAATCAACCAAACCAAACCAACCACCTACACAAATATATAAGCATACAGATATCAGTCATAAGAGAAAATATGAAGTGAACAACAAGGAAAAAGTTGATAGTTGTGTGTACGATATGGTATCTTCCCCTATCTTTGTACTATGTGACTTAAGGCTTTTTATGAGTTATCTTTTGCTTTGGTTTAGAGTAATTTTGTTCTGCAACCAGATAGCCCCACTCTGCTGCACACACAAACATACACCGTAACACGGCATATGAGCAGCTCACCTCACTTTTTTGGTTGCGCGTGTGGTTTGCCACTCTTGCAGTTATTGCATAAATAAGCCCTTAAAAAGTTTATGCTTAAAACAAAATAGACTTTTCTCAAAATATTACGACAATGATGATTACCCAAAACTCATAAAGCTCAGAGCACAAAAAAATACTCAGAGGATAATATGTTATTTACAATAAAGGGAAAAGGGTTGCAAAAGGGATGTGCTTAAAGATCAGACAAATTTTTTTATTGGCCATTTGGATTAAATCAGGCGATCCCGTAATATTACTCCCTATCCTTATTACGTCTCCTTTAAACAAGGAGAGAGAGAAAAAAACTCACGTGTGCAATGCCGTGATGAGATGTTTATCATAAAGAGTTACAACTCTAAACAAAAAAAAGTTATTTAACAATGCAAAAAGACATTGTTCAAAAGTTACATGTGTGTGGAGTGGAGATGAAGAGAAAGAGAGCAACGTGTGCGTGGTTTTGGTTATACGACCGCCACAGAGCAGACTACCAGACCAGACCACTGCCATTATTGCACCACACACATACAGCCAACGGCTCATTATTCTTGGGGGTTTCATGCATAAATAAAACCCAAGTTGGGGTATGAAAATTTCCGCCATATTTTAATATAATAGAAACACACATTTGCAATTTGAATGCATATTACTACTATTCCTCCAACCGGGATCATCATATGTCTACCAAGAGAAAATATATATATGACTTTGTTGATGATGCTGATGATCATGATGTCGTTACGCAATTCTCATAAACGCGTTCAAGAATTCTTAAGCAATAGTGAGCCTAAGAGGATAAACATATATTCCAGCACGCCGCGGCAATGAGACCTCCTTAAAGATGAGGAGAAAGAAAAGGAGGAGTGGATGGACGGACGTCTCTTCTCTGCAGTGGAAAAAGAGCTAAGCACATCACGTACATTTATGTACGGCTATTACGCACAACTTCATAATAACGCTAAGTTGAAGGGAACACACCGTAATAATAATATACGTGTCTGCTCGTGCTACATCAAACCCAAAAAGCTGCTAAGTACGCTCGAGGAGTGAAAGTACGTATGCTTTTTACACTCTTACTCTCCTCCGTATCCTTACTTACTTTTCTCTCTGTGTCTGAGGCTTATTGCACATTTTAATCCCACGGGGAATTTCTCATTTCCAGTTGGAAAAACTACCCTGGACAGATACTCAAATGGATATAGAGAGAGATATATATACTTTCTAAGGAAAACTTGGATATTATACGTGTGCACGTCCTTTTTCTGCAACGAGCCAGCAGATCACGAGAGAGAGAGAGAGGAGGAATAGCTTGGAAGCAGCCAACAAGAAATATCAAGTTTATTATTGCTTTCACCCTGCACACTTGGTTGGTTTGGTTGTATGTGTGTGTGTGCACGCTTTAAAAAATACTACTAGAATTCACCAAAATTGTACACGTTTTAGCACTTGTGTGATACAGTGCAGTAGTAGTGTACTTCTAGAGCCACACAAGAGAAGAAGAAAAAAGTTGGTGAGTGCAAAACAATATAAATACTATAGAAGAGTAGGGATGAGAGTGTGTGATGTTTGGTCGTGTGAAGAAAAGTTGAGCAAGCAGAGTAATATGCAAAAATATATGAAAAACAGCAAATGGGCTCGACAGCTGAGGACTGAAGAAGAGAGAAAAACGGGAGGGAGAAAGAGAGAGTAAATATTAAAATAGTGAAAAGAAAGAGCGGAAAAAGCAACTATAAAACATGCTCCATTCATCCCTACCTCTACCACCACGATGAACTCTTACACATACACACTCTGCGTGCATCTCTCTACCTAAAAGTTTCCTATAAAAACTTCTTTTCCCTTAATAGGCGGAAAGCTAAAATAATAAAAGAATGTAAATTTTACTAGTCTAATATGGAAGTAATTATTCATTGAATGGGAACATTAATTTTTCCTACCAAAAAGAAGAATGTTTCTCTGTTGCACCTTTCTTTTAGTAGTAGGTACGTTGTACATAGGTTCTTAATAAAAGTTACGAGTATACGAAGGCATTTCCTAAGTAGTTAAAGCGACTTTGATAGCGCATATCTCAAAGATGACTTCCTCAATTAATCTGATCTACATATC
>JAQFZW010000403.1:0-63604 GCA_034687055.1 Heteromurus nitidus
AAGGGCTCGGATTATCCTTTTTTGTACCCTTTTGGATTTGGTCGAAATTGGGGACTGTCTAAATTTTAGATACAATCCAGTTATCCACCTCCACTCTCCACCTGTGCATACCTTCGTGGATTGAGAGTGAGGAGCTTGAGAACTTGTGAAGCCGTTCCAACAGGAAAGTTCAACTTTGACATTCATCCCTTCCGTCACACATCAGCCAGAGGAAGGAAGGATTTTTGCGATGGGGAAGGTATGGGAGGATGAGCACACAACAGGAAGTCTTAAAAGTACTTTTCGGATCGTGATGATGAGAGTTGTATTGCATTTTTAGAGGACTTATATAACCCCCTCCTTATGCTCATACAAGATACTATATACGAAATATTTTTTGTATTATGTTTCTCCTGTTCTACTTTGTTAACGCATCAAATTCTCTCCCTTAGAGTTTCCATTCCGTTGGGGAAAGTTTTTGATGTAGGCAAGAGCTATAAAATGAGGTTCTGTGGGCGACATCGTACTCAAAATTAAGGGCAATTGTTGCTTTTTCATATATGATTATATGTTCATAATGCGCCTACCTACTAACATGATTATGCTACTATTTTTTTTCTTCCGAGAAGGCGTTGTTGTGACTTTCACATTTACAATCTTTTACCATCATTCTTCTTCATCCCATCATCAGAACAGTCGTCATTATATATAGGCGTGAGGTGGAAATACACTTTTCCATTTCCAATACGTTTTTTTCATAAAGTAATAGACTTGGTCGCAGTTAGTGAAATGTATGCAGTTTCCCATTTGCGCCCACCTCGACTCCCTTCTTTGAAATAGATCATATTGTATTCTCAAGCGTGGGATGCTCACTCACCTGTGAAAATTCTAATTACATCCAGAGACATATGTGCGTGGATGGCAGAAAATCCTATTCAGAAAATATATGCATAAGCTTTTGCCAACACATTTTCAACTTGAACCTATTTATATATAACTAGAACCAATTGTACCGGAACGCAAGCGTTCCGTTGAAATGTTTAAAATATTACCAAAACTTCCAACGATAACTTGATATTAATACGTTGATTTGGAATTTTGAAGTTGTCATACGGCCATATAATAAAAGGTCACTGTTAATACGATTACTTACTATCACAAAGAGTTCTGTATAAACTGAACCCACAATCGAAATTTCACGCGTACGAAACGTGCGACACATATTAACAATCAGCAGCGGCCTCGTAAAAATGTATTTTTCACAAATTTGTATCGACGCTTTATTTGAAATAAATTAGTGCCGTATTTATCACGCTGACACATCGTACGATGTGTGCGTGCGAATCCCGAAAACATGCATCAGACTAATTGGTCTCAAAGCTCTATTTAAAATACATTAGCGCCATGTGCATCACGCTGACATCGTGCGATATCATGTTCGCAATCAACAGGGACCACGAAAACATGTATGTAGCAAATTTGTCTCAGCAAGCTATTTTAACTTTATTAGAGGCAGGAGTAATCCCTTGCGAGTTGTCTCCATAAGAAAATCACTGGGAAAATCTTATCACCCCAAGCGCCACCTTACATATATACAGCAAACTACTGCGACAGAGCCACACAGCAGAGTGCGCGCATCACAACCACATAATATACGTAAAGAAAACGTACGAGTCACATAGCCACACGCAAGCGCTTTATATATTTGTATGATGATACGTTTCCTTCTCGGTTACTCTCAAATCGGCCTTGAATGTTGTCTCCAAAAATTGACATCTTGTTAAAAAGATTTGTGTCACGTACCAAGTCGTCCAAGTCGTTTAAATGATCTATTATAAATTCGAGTATGCGAAACGCTCTTACAATCGTTCTACTTATAATATAAATATAGCCAAAATATTTCCCTTCAAGTTTGCCCTTTACGAGAGAGATGGACAGACGGAAGGAACTCTTCGTTCGATAAAATTAATTAAGCGGAAATTGGATGAAATAAGGTGTTCTACTCTACTAACACTGCCAATATTGTAGATAAGGATGGATGCATGTGCAATGTCAAAGTGTCAACTGAAGGAACACGAATAACTCTCCTAAATATCACATCACATGTCCTCGCAAGTCGCAAACTTCCTTTTCTGCTCAAATCTGAAATGAATCCGTACATGTTTAAATATAGATGTTTTGGCGACTTGGCTTCCTGTTTGCTACAAAGTGTGACTTTAAATTGGTTCGCAAAACGAGGGATTTATGGCTTCCATTTCGCTTTCGAGATGTCATTATATAAGTAGGGAAAGCATTCAATAAACTATCAAACTGGTGGCATACAATAAGCGACTTACGTCTAATAAAACTCAAAATTCATGGTTGCTCTAAGAAATGTAAAATTAGCATCTAGACTCTGCCTTCTTTGTAAAAGGAAATCAATCAAGCAAATAGAAATCTAGTTTATTAATTGCCCTTTCCCAACATCCAACATGTTATCAAGACATGCTTGACAAGAGTAATTATAAAATATAGTTTTATTAGGGAAGGTCAAAGACTGCCAAAACCGAGTTGAATTTTCTCTTTCTCTGACGACTCGGCACTTTCCACTTTGCTAATGCAAAATGTTCGTCTTGCTCTCTCAAGTGGAAAGGGACAACAGGTGTAGCTGCTCCCTCTTGAGACATTCTTTCCACTTCCGTTTTTCACCAGACCCCTATTCACACTCATTGTTTTTCCACAAGAAAAGAAGGAGAAAGTCATAAAATCATATCAGTGTTGTATATCTTTCGCTCGACTTTTCTTTACAACTGCCATTTTGCATATAGAGCGCGCGCCCATTGTCGACTGTGCCGCTACCTCTTTCTCCTCTCTCAAAAATCCAATGCAAAAAAAAGAAAGTTGTAACCTGTGTGTGGCACTGGCACTGGTGAAAGGGAAATTCAGAGTTGAGGGGAAACATGGAAATAAAAAAATATGTGTGGTGGAAAGGAACAAGACATAGCATTCCATTCTCGTAGAAAAGTTTATGTTCCCATTATCACCACGAAAGGGGGAGAATGTGTGGGTGGTGACATGGTTCGTTGTGGTTTCAAATATTACTATTTCACATTATTCTATATGTCCCCTCCTTTCTCCCTTCAAAATACATTTTTTATTTATTTTCGTTATCAACTTTTCATTTTATAATAGTGTTGTACTAGCTTTTCTTGTAAACTTTCCACTACAATATACCTGGAGGTGTGGTGTTTTCAACAAACACAAGAAAAACTTTTTATTCTCCTTTTCCTCACAGTACACATGTAAATTGTGAAGCTTTGCCATTAGCTTAAAAATGTAACTGACCGTGTCTCTCTCTCTCTCTCTCACCCACTCGTTTCGAGCTCAAGTCGGTGTTAAAATAATAGTTTTTAATTTTAAACCAAAGAAATGGAGAAAGGATTAGAAAGTTGTATTTTTCCGCTTCGGTTTCTCTCCTCTCGCGAAATAAATGAAAGAGGAAAAACCTGTTGTTGCTCGAGAAAATATATTTATATGTGTTCGCAGGTGTGTAGCAAAGTATATCACCTTGTTTCCTCCATACTTATTCCCATTCCTAAATATGCACAAATAGCGTATCGTAGTCTAAAGTAAGGGGGTAAAAAAAAGTTTTCTTCTTCTTGGGACCATTTAGAAAATGAGAAAAGTAGAAGGAGGAATTTAGTCGGGTGGAAAATGAGCTTTTTATGCCGTTAAACAAAAAATTTCCCCCTCTTGCCAAGAAGAGAGAAAGCTTTTTCGTGTATCGTAACTTTTAAGTTTTTGTAAGATAAAAAAACGTGACTACATTTGTATATGAAACATTTTCGGTGCATGCAACATTATTAAGGAGGAAAACGTCACGGGTAGTTAGCAAGTTTTTTTTTCGACTTGGGAAAAAAACGAACATAAAAAGAAGCTAAAGAACTTACGTGTGTATAGCTTAATGTGGTAGCTTATTACATGAAGAGGAAGTGGAGAGCAAAAAAAAAAGTTTCTTTGGAGAGAGAAACTAAAAAGTAGAGTATTATTACAGATTATTACATTATTTTAGACTTTACCTTTTGGTATTTGGCTTATGCGCTCTCTACTCTTTTGTTCTAAAAAATACCGAGCCAGACATGGGGAAATGTATAAAATTAAGGTGGAGAAAGTGTTTCTCCATACAGATAATCAAGTTCACAATATACTACTTTTTTGTGTGCAGTGTGTGAATGTGCTTGTTGAGGCAACGCTATAATCTAATTAGCTACTAGTTTCCCTTCACCTTTCTCCCTCTCTCTCTCTCACACACACATTCCGCACTTTCTCTTTTGCCAGTGCTGCTGCACACATACTTATCTCTCACTCTCTAACCTTGACTAGCTTTATCAAGATGAGATGAGAGATATATACACTCTGGCATACCTTTGATGAAGTTTTCTTCTCTGGTGCCTATGGACTTAAACTACATTATGCATGCTTTCATCATTTTCAATCAAGTGGGACAGGGAGGAGGATGAGTATATATCAAGTATCACCCACGTAATACATTATGCAACGTACCCTACTCTCTCTCTCTCCTCTCTCTCTCTTGATGATCAAGAAGTTTGTTATTCTAGAATAAGCAAAATCACATATAGATTTCTCTACACACGCACTGACTTTGGATAAAATGGAAAATTGCTTTCCTTCATCTCATTAGGTATTATTGAAAGATAAAAGTCATTAAATCAAGTCTACCTTGTTATCTCTCTCCTCTCTGGAGCCTCTCCCACATCTACTTAAAATCTCAACTTTTCACTAAATCGGAATCCCACGTTTTCTCAAAAGTTCATCCGCCGAATATGTTTGTCTGTCTGAAATAAGGGGGATTTCTGAGTGGTAGCAAGCAAGCCGCAAAAAAAATCCGAAAAGTCTCACCTTTATTTCCTTTACCAATCTTGTCAACAACTAATCAACTTTATTTTTTCCCAGTTTAGATAATCATCAGAAGAAGGAAATTGGCTTGCAAGTCAAAATGAATGCTCACATTTTCTCTCTTTTTTATTTACAAAATAAACTAATAATGTTCCATGTTTACGTTATCAACTTGATAATCAGGATTTGTGAACGTATATTTTCAGCATCCACCTTCTCATCATTCCATATATTTAAAAAAAGCTTTTAGGAACAATTGGTAAGCTGATTTTTTTCTTGCCGTTCGGATAAGTCTTACGTGATCATACACACATGCAAAAAATAATGTTTCATCTTTCATCCTTTTCCATCATCCAATTCCATTTACTGACATAAAGCACATATAAGTCTCATCTGGGATAGACTACACTGCAAGAGAATGTGATAGTGTTGTTTTTGCCGAGGAAAATGCATTCCAGGAATATACGCTCTGTATAAATTACTTGATTCCACGGTCTGTTTATCCAATCCGGAGACAACTTCCGACAAAAATTACTTTGTGTCATGTCATAACGAAGACGGTGTATATGGAGAAGGAGCACAGGGATGTGATATGAGAGATGTGTGTCGTGTGTGTGTGTATGTACATTCTCCTCTATTTGTGTAAGACGATATGGCAAGATAAACAGAAAGAGAAGGGGAACAAGACCGATTGATTACCTTTCCAACAGATGTACGCACTCGCTTCGTCTTCTTCCTTTTGACTTTTTTCCAACGTGACGAACTTTTCCCGGAATTTCCCCCGTCAATGTGTGTCGATGCAATGTTGAACATACGCTTTGCAAATTTTTAATATGATTTTCGCTAACAAGAGACGCAAAAAAAATCTCCCTTTATTTGCAAATACACCAACGCAAAACACTTTGAGATGAGAAGAAGTGTGCAAGAGAGAAAAATACACACTTTCAATAAGTTTGTAATTGCGAACATAACTTTTCGATCGCCCTCCTAAAAACTCGCAGATCATTTATCCTTTCTCAGAAGCAGGAAAGGTTATCCTAATTTCAAGCTGGAGTTTGGGAGTGTACACCCTATCGCATCGATAACAGATACGATATGCAAATTAGTTGGGATGATTCGTTACCACCCTTTATGTTTAGTTGTACCCCATAACTCCTTTTGCTATTCTGCTGGAGTGACCAGCGCCATGCACCAGTGAAAGTATTATATGACCTCAAAGTGTCAATGATTTTTTTTGACATTCTCCAAAAATAACTACATTTCCAGAGTCATGTCTTATTTCTCTATTTTTTTGGATAGTTTCAGCTTTCCAGTAATTTATCCAGTGTGTCTTTGCCATGTGCTGGAAAAGTGTATATTTAATATACATGCGCCTTATCTCCATTTATGTATTCCAGAGGTGAAGGAAGAGTTCATGGCGGGGAGACAAGAGAAGGAGGCTAAAAATAGAGCTTTTATGGGGAATGGAGATGATGATTATGATCTTGATGTTATTGATGATGATGACGACTAGGAAAAGGGAAGAGAGAGAGGAAGAAGGTATGTGCTCCGTGCTCCTCTGCTCAAAATGATTACTTGATTAAGGACAAGGAAAGACAAGATATTGCTCATATCATCCCGACGCAGTCATCTTTTAGCATCATAATCATCATCATCGTGAACGTGAAGGTATGCAGACTTGTTTGACGACTCTCTCTCTCTACCTTTTCCTCTCCAGTCAGTGATTACACATTACACCTGCTGTGGACCTCGCTCATAAATGTATCTACGTTATGTACATAAGATGCATAAAAGGCTGGAAATGAGCTTGTTAATGGATTCCCTTAGATGTGCTTGCGCAAGCAGCCACCTTAACATTTTCTCTGAGTTTACTTAAGAATGCTCATCACATGGAGAAAATGATGGTAATATGAAGTGTGTGTAGTAAGAGTAAGCTACACACTTTCTCCACGTGAATAGGAGGCAGGTAATGGTGAGAAAATGGCTTAAAATGTTTTCTTTATGATCCCCTCCATGTCGTCTCTCCAGAATGTGAATGAAAGAGGGAACGAGAGAGAGAGAGAGTTTCTTTTTTTGTTGGAGTTTCTTTAAAAATGATCTTCCCATTGAATGAGTTGTATGCTTAGCCAAGCCAGACTACTTTTCCCAGGAATAGCACAGATGCAGAGACTAGGAAAAAAGTGTAAAAATAAAACTTCTCTACGTAACACGAATCAATAATGATTTCATTCGTCGGGGTGTTTCCCTATTCCACTTTCATTCACAAAAAGAATCCCCCTTTTTTACAGCCTTGCTAGTTGCTACATGTATTGAATTCCAACATAATTTGTAGGCTGGATTTTGCGATGGGACCATGCGCCTTTGATGTGGACTATAAATTGCGTGTGACTAATCGTACCAGACTTGGCTAATATATGGGTCAACTCTTTTAGGTTTTAAAGCAAAGGTCAAACATGTTTTTTTTGCATTCAATAAGATTCTACACAACCTACAACAGTACACTAACGATAAGTACACAAAAATCATCCCGTCCCCTCAATCTCCAATGTCCAATTTACGTCTTCCCCGTGACCAAATGCAAAAGAAAAAAAATCTAAAAATACCTGAAAGAAAAGGGCAGTGAGTACTAAAGAGGCATAATATGGTTGCTCCTATGCTTGAAGGAAATGTTACGCAGTTGGAGAGCATAAAGTTCCTTGTTCCAAATAAGAAACATTTTCATGCTCGTTAGCTATTCACCATCATCGTGAGCATAGTCTCCCCTTATAAGTATCATGTACCTCCACACATTCAACATTGCCTTTTATTTCCAAAAAAAAGTCTATGCATATTACGATAGCTCGAGTGGTGGTGGTGGAGGAGGAGGAGAATTGTAACAACTTTCATCTATCACTATCATCATCAAGAGGAGAAAACGCTGCGAGAGTTCAAGAATTTTCAGAAGAAGTACGATACACACACCAAAGAAGTTTTTGTTCTGGAGAAGCAAGTTGGATATATATATAAATTTTACAAAAGATCTTCTCCCCGATCAAGAGCTCTGTTCTGCTCTGACTTTTCCTTTTCATTTACAAAAATTATGACTGTTTTCCCCGAAAGCGGGGAGTGTACACACGTCCCCGCCCACCGAACAGAAGAAAAAACTATGAAAATGGCACGAGCGCTGCTCACGCCGACGAAGAAATTTTTTTTTGTATTCTCTCCTTCGTTTTTTTGGTTGGAATGTTGTTCAGTTTACGAGACCAAACATTAACGTTTTTACTTCTGATATACATAATCTATGGGTATGGATATATCCATTTGGTGTGGCGAGCATGGAGCAAGCCGCGAGAATAAAAAGTGGGCCTGAAGGACGAGGAAAGGGAGCAAGTCCTAAAATACTAGTTCTATTTTTAGCCTGCCATTGCACCTCGTCGTTTTTATAGCATTTTCACATTATTTTTGGAAAAATATGAGAGGGAAAAGGAGGCGGAAAAAAATGCGAAAGCCTGGGGGGAAGAAAATAGGACTGCAGCTGAGAGAGGGGATTTTCTTCATTCAGACACTAAAGTGTGGAAGGAGAGAGAGAAGTGAAGTATGAATGTACGATCTACGCCAGGCGAGGAAAATACATTACAACACCAACACACACACATACACACCTTTCTCTTATTTCCAGCGAGTATTAAGGAAGAGGGGGAAAGTAGGAAGTGGAATATAATATTATAATGAGGATGCGGACTCCATACGTAATTACTTTAGTGTGCCCTCCTCCATGTTAAGGTAGTCTGCTTCGGGTATAGAGGTACATGTGACCAAAAAATGGATAAGAGAAAGTGAGAGGTGAGATCTACTTTTTCTCGCTACTCCTTTTGGGGTTACCTTTCCCCAGGTATGAAAGAGCCCAGCTTATTCCATTCATTCATCTTGCTTAGCCAATGACTTTCTATAAACACATCTGCTCCTCTCTCTCTCTCTCTCTCTCTCTCTCTCTCTCTCCTCGTGTGCAAACTATATACACTATCACTGTGGTGGTTATGCCCTTGTTGGAAAGACGAGTAAAAAAGTTTTCTTTTTCGTTGCTGGAGAGCTCCCAGTCCCTACTACGGCTACTCTCTCTTTCTCACTCGCTCATTTTCTCCTGGAATTGCATGCACAAGAGTGTTGGGTGAATTGCCGAAAGCCCTTTCTTGAAAATGTCGTGCAAGGATGATAAAGCGGCGATCAACGGATCTATGACGTGCGACGACCAAAAACGCCACCTCCAACAATATCAAACGTTCCCTTTCTATCGTGTTCTACACTTGGAGGACGTGAGCCTCGTTACTCCTTATTATTGTCGACATTAGTGCTTTCCCCTACCATTTTCTACTCATGCACAACTCAAGAGAGAGAGATGACAAAGGGGCTTTCTCTTCACTCATTTTTCACATGGGGAATAGAGTTACGTGGACGGACGGACGAATATATTTCTGCTGAAGCGCATGCACTCGGCTTTATTTGCAAAGGAGCTACGTAAAAAGAAGAGAACAAAAATAACTCTCACTCATTTTCATTCATTCACTAAAAATTACCAAATATACGTACGTATGTGCTTATGTACAACTCACAATTTTTAATTGGGATCCACTTAATGAACGAACTGACCTTCTCGAAATATTTCTAAAACTAAATTACTTTCACATTTACATTTCCCCTGAAAAAAGCTGGTATTCGCTATGTTCCATTTCCTTTCACCTTCGACATTGTGGGAAGGACATATTCTGGGAGAGTCGAGCGTGTGTGTGATGAGCAGTAACGGTGGAAGCTATATGGTTTTCTCTCGACTCTTTTGAACAATCAAGTATAAAACTGAACAGTGACTGAGGGACAGAGAGAGAGCGTGTGTGTGTCCCACTATTTACCGAGAGAACCACAAAGGTACACAAAAGGACACAATGTATATCCAACTTGTTAAAAAAATTTCACCCTATTAAGGTAACCTAAAATCATAATGTATACTTAATATACATTACCCTCTTCTATATATTATCGAGAGTATATCTGTATCCACGTGTAATTCCAAGTTTTTTCTTGTGTGCGTGGGTGGATAGTGGTAACATGGGAGAGTGTGTTTGTTACTCTGCGTCGTTTGTCGGAGGGTAACGTAAAGTAGACACGTCATGCAATGTGCTCTCTCTCCCTTTCCCCTTCGCGTATGTGTGCTCTCTCTCTCTCTATCTTTTTTGCAAGTGAAAATATGTATGAACATAACACAACCCTTTATTTTTCCAAGGCATTTTCATTCAGTGAGTTCTTCGGAGAGGGATAAAAGAGTAACACATTTATACATGATATGATGTAATAGGAGGAACTCTTCAATTTTCCAGTGCTTTCTCTCTCCTCGCCTCTCTTCCCCCAACATAAATACCATACATACATTATTTCGTGTATGTTTTCTCTCTTCCTTTTGGCTGTTTCCCTTTTTCGTTAGAAAAAACAGCAGGGTACCACCACCACACCAGTACCACCTCCACCACAAGAAAAGACGAAACAAGAGAGCATGCCGCGCCTCACCGCACCAGAACACTCTATTGTGTGCTTGCTAACGCTAACGCTCCGAGAGAGAGAGAGACGAAGAAGGAGGAAAAAAGTAAGTATAAAAAAGAAGCCCTTTCATCCATTTATAAATTATTCAGTCCAGGTGTTGCTCCCTTTACTGGAAAGGTGTATTTTACTATAAGCTGCTGAGAGACTTCAAAGGCTTCTCCAGTCTAGTGAAATCGTACTTTCACCGAGAGAGAGAGAGAAAGCACAATTTTCTTTTAAAAGTTTTAGTGGAAAAAATGTAAAATGACGAGAGAAAGTAAAGAAAAAAAGTGTCAAATGGATATGAAATTTTTTGCCTTGTGACTTGATTTTAAGCAATTATGTGATATCTTTAGAAACTTTTAGTGAGAAAAATTTTCTCGGAACAAGAATATTATATGTCTGATCTTAAATTAGTTTAGCAATCCTAGCATTTCCAGAATGGGTGTGTTCTCATTCTCATTAAATGCGAAATCAGAGGGAGAGATGAGACGAGACATATATTTATCTCTCCTTCCACTTCCACCTCCACCAGTTTATTTTGGAGACTATGGAATATATGTACATACCTCGAAGGATGGTTTTCATATGACGTAGTCTACCTCAGACTCAGACTAGTTGGAAGAATGAATCGCTTCATATTAAGCATGAAAGATGGATGTGAAGCTGTCGCTGTCTGACTAATTAACCTGACAGTCATTCCATGTTCTCTTCCCCCCTCTCATTCTCTTTCTCTGCACAATAAAAGTAGTGGCTTGAGTGAGATTGGGATCACTTTTCAGCTGTTGCTCGCCCGTTGGCACACACAGAAAAAAGGACGCAAACACAGTAAAAAATAAAGACATAAATGCCTTCTGCACATTTTATTGCTGGAAACGAGCCCCTGCTTCTCTCTCTCTCGCGGAATAAAAAAATGTAAGTACTATAGCTTTCACTTCGACAATAACTACCAGTTGAGCTGCGGCTCGTATAAAAACTGGGAGCATAATAAAACGTGTAGGTCCTCCAGTCCAGTGCATGGCACCAGCACGTTTAAATTATTCAGTCAAGGTTGCTGTGAATTTCATGTTAGATTTCTCCGACAATTTTCTCTCTCTCTCTCGCTCTCTCTCTCTCTCCTTCACAGTCGTCGTCATCATCATCAGAAGCTGGAGGAAGAAAAAAAGGTGGCCTATGGCCAGTGTGCAGGTGACAGGGTTTTGAGCTGAGCGTCTGCACGACATTTCAGCATTTACAAGTGGTGTTTACGAGGTGGACACAATGTGATGACAATCATTACTTCTTGGAACAACAAAACGTGAAACAAGGAAGTTGGAAAGACATGCCAACACCACCAACACACCAACACCACCTCTTCATCTCTCCCCACCACACGGTTTTCTTTTTTGAGTCATGCATTATGCAGAAAATACTGTCTCTCATGCGAAATTTCACTTAGACACAAAACTAGTCTACTTTCGCTAATATCATTATGTGGAAACTACTTTGGGAGGAGCAGAAGAGAGAGAGAGAGAGAGAGAGAGAGAGAGAGAGAGAGAGGTCTAACAACTCTCTCTAGGTACATATACATACTTACTTGCTATAAGTATTTTCCTCTCTAGTTCAACTTTTTCCCACTTACAACCAATAGGCGAGGTAACACACACCGGAGAGAGAGAGAGCTTACTTTATTGTGTTTGTTTGCTTAAGCGAGTCATGCAACGAGCATTTCCTTCTCGTCCTTTTCATTATTTTCCTCGTGGTGGTGTGAATGTAAACTGCTTCCCCACTTACACCCGACCCAACACACACACATTTGTGCATTAGCGAAGGTGGAAATGGAATGATGTACACTAAGATGTTTGAAAATTATTACTTCAATGATGATTAACGGGAGAAAAAAGTTGTACATGAGTGTGTGCATAAGGTATCTTTATAGATGTAGGTATATATGGGGCCGAGGCCGGAAACGACATCATTAAGTAATATCGCGTACAAGAATTATTATATTGCGTAACATAAAAGTGATTCCAGGAAATTCTCCAGAAACACAATAGAACAAGTCCCTTTTAGAATGGATGACTCGTTCTCACGTGTTCCGAGAGTGAGACACACACATACAGCTTCGAACATAAAACTGAAAGGGAAATGAATGAATTTCCAATTGAATTTGCAAGGATCGATTCATACATTTTTTGCTCCACTCCTCCACCCACGCGCTTATATAAAGTCGTACAGTCAGTTGGGGGCATTCCGTACACTCTCAGCTGAAGCTTTATTAATGTTTAAATAGTCATCATTCATGTAGATATCAGTCAGAGAAAAAGAGAAAGTGAATGAGTAAGTGTTTTTCATGTCAGTCACGGAATTTTACTTGGCACACAAATATGACTGATTCATTCAAGCCAGTCATACAAAACAACGTTTGTTATTCCCTTTCGATTTGTCACACAAGTACGATTTAAGTGACAAATGCAACGTGACGGAGTTTTTTTTGGATTTGGTTATGTGAGCTTTGCAAAGTGTCCCATATTTTTTTTCGGCAGCTATAAAAAACAGGTCGTTGCTTCCAGAATCTGCCAGCTCATTCCCCGAAACCGTTGTGAAACTAGAATTTTCCGAATTTTTATCTTCGACTCAAACATACATGGGAAAGTCCTTTGCAATTGGATTGAAATATTATTGGTCATGTTTTCACAAACCTGAACAATACCCCACTCGGTCTAATTAGAGGGGTTCATTGTGTTTAGAGATACGAGACTCGATCCAGCAAGTAGCAAGGTGATGTGATGAAATGGCTTATAGCGTACCTCATTTGGCAGCTAATCACACTAATTGCATTGCACCCATCTAACATGCTAATTTGCTCTACGTGATACCTTCATTATCCATCCTCAGACTAGACATCCAGACGTGGTCGGAGATTCTTTCCGTTTTCCTCTGCATAATACTATGTGCCCCCGCTCCCACTTTTCGCAAAGGAACTCTTTGGTGAAATGTGCAGGCATGAACTTGAAGGATTTTGTAACGGTGTAAAATCCTTTTACTCTCGCACACGAATAATAAAGCAAACGGGTTGACTCATATTTTGTGATCGATAACAAACTTGAATATACATGGATTTTATGCAAAAATTTCCCTGCTAGGTTGTAGTTGTAACAATTCACTCTTCCATTCAATAACTCTATACTCCCTCTCACTCTCTCTCTCTCTCTCTCTCTCTCTCCGTCATCCAATCCATCCAAGAACATAATGGATGAGTGTGTGAGCATATGAATTGGGAAATCACTCTGGTTCTGGTACATAACTTATATTTCCGAGAGGAAATGGAAGACGTGCCCGAATTGCTTTACACGCTTTTCTAGTACACTTGTACAATAATATCGAGTGTGAAAGATACATTTCCCCCTCTGCTTTTCCTCGGTGTGCCTTGTATGCTGCAAAAGCCGTCACAAAAAAAGTAAGTCAACTCACAGTCACGACCATCAAACTTTGCGGCTTTGTGGTCTTATATACACATCATTTTCTTTCCGGATCGATAGTTTTGACGAGGGAAGATCCACACATCAAAAATATATTCTCTATGAAATGTGCAAGTATGTATAAACATATACCTATTATATCAGTTACATTCCCCACTCATGCAGGTACACCAACATATTTATTGTCCTTTTGTAAATACTGGCTGGAGAAAGTAGTGGAGGAAAGGTTATTGTGGTGGAGTGGTGGAGAAGCATTTTAGTTGCCAGAATATAAAGTGACCCGATTTTTTTATAAAAAAAAGTACTTCGATGTCGAGAAGAGTGTTCCTTCCAAGTTCCACTTGGATTTGAATTAGGCTTGAATGGAGGATTAAGTTGAAGCACACAAGCGCTTTACCCTTTTTAGGAAGCTCTACTTTCTAATTACACATTTCCCAGGGCATCTCTCTCCTCCGAAAAGGAATGCTTGAGTTGAGGAGTTGAAAGTTGATATCTTAGATGACTTCCAGAGTTGTAACATAGTTGCCAACAAAATTGCATATAGGGTGGATGGGAGATGAGAGAGTATCATTTCATTAAACGCATACCTTTAAAACGAATACTTAAGTAGTCATGTATTTTGTGAGGGAATGAAGAAGCACATTGTCTATTTTTATCGTGCAGCGTTGTTGGAGAGAGAGAATGTTATGTCCTGCTTTGATTTTGCCATTAAGCTCAAATTTTATCGCTTTGTTTGTAACACGAGGAATCCTTTCAAGTTTTTACTTTTCTCGCTTCCTCTTCCCCTCAATCTCCTCCTCATCCTTTTTGTAGTTGTCTCCACTGGAAAAGTAGTTCCTTTCATTGTACAGCTTTACTTCATCCTTGGCATACACAATCCTTTGTGCTCCAACAGCCATTTCCCCAAAACAAATATATTAAATGACACGTGAATAGCTAAAAATGAACTTGACTCACTGAATGTGCTTCCCAAGATCGCGTATTTTTCCATGATTTTGAAAACCGGGATAAATTACTATACAGAATTCAGGGCGTAACGAAATAGACAGAAATAGCTCCTCTACTCAGAAAATAAACAAGGGAATCCCAGATCAAAATACAGTTTTTGATCGAGCAAACGTACCTTTCTGTGATTACAACGAAAAACGGGATCGCATAAAGGGAAACATTTTTTGGTGAATTGTGTATCAAATGAAAATAAATTGAGCTTTTTTCTACTCACGTGGTTCCCCGAACCAATTTGAATGTACGTGTGCCACAGTGCCACACACATTTTACTATTGCCCGTGTCATACATTTTCTAAAAATATGAACGAGGTTTTTTACCCACCCACGACGTCTCGCTCCGATATAAGTATATTCCATGTTTAACAGAAAATACTAGAAAAAAAGTAGAGAGTAGCGAGAAAGTTAGATGAGGCTTCCAGCATCAACTCCCAACTTTTGCACGTCCCACTGAAGAAGGGCAATGGGGAAGCGGGGAGCTTTCCCCGCATTTTCCCCCTCATTAAACAATGAGCAGTGAGCGAAAGGGAGATTTAGTGAAAGATGGCAGGAATTAACGAGCCACATTACACGGGACAAAAAATGCCATTTTCTATACACCATTCCAACTATAAAATGTACATAACTCTCCCACTTTCTCCATGAGTCACTCGTACATAAGTGGTCGCTTTGTTACTTCCCCTTTCGATAAAGATATGCACTTGTAATCAAGTCGAGTGAAATAATTTTTTATAATCATGTCTCCCTCTCTCTAGTCTCCACTCTTGTCTGCTTTAGCTTATTCATCTCTCCACTTCTCAAGTAAATTGTGTAGCCTACTAATGTGAACGGGGGATAACTCTGCGAAATAATGTAAATTGGGCAAAATGTGGAGCACTGGGATGACTAAAAGGATTTAGATTGAGATTGTGCGTAACTGCGTAGCGTCCTTGTGATGTGATATGAGCGTCATAAATATGCTGATACGATGAGTCAGTCGATGAGTGTCTATAAATAAGATTTAGCAATGATTGTGGAATATTTTTTGTTTAATTTTGTAACATCATAACTTCAGGTTTTAGACTATCGTCGTAATTTGTTGACGGTTTGTATTTTAGAGTAAGGCTTCTTTTAGACAATGGAATCATTTAATTGTGTTATCTGTGTTCCACTTCCTGCCTGTGTAGGTGGAAAGCAGCAAAAGTTTGTTGACAACATGAACATGTAAATAAAGTCAATTCACTCACGTAACCAACATAAAAGTGGGCGGAGCAGGATTGACAACAAAGTTGAACTTTAGAACGTCAAATCATGTTTACCACTTGGAATTGTAAATATATATTTCTGCACAAATGCATAGTTGGCCTAGAGCACAACTCAGAAAAATATAATTTTCTCGCAAATTGCATCCATCCCTTGGTGCATGAGGAAGCATATATAATATTTAATATTGGAATAAATACCGTAATCGTGGAGTGTAACGTGATCTTTTCAAAAGGTCACATTTGTTTTCCAGGCATAAACACTGTGTAAGCAACCTCGCCTGCCACTTTCCTCAGTTAAACTCTTTAGCCGAAATGAAAGTGTGTATATTTGTTCTCGCTGTTTTTGCAATATATATTGCTTGTATGACAGAATTTTTTTTTGCTCTCCCTCCCTTCACCCTTTGAATACACAATGCTAAAATATGGTTGATGTTTGCTCACAAAATGTTCGCAACGATTGATTGTTGCTTATTCCAGGGAATACGTGGGCTTGACCATCTTCCAACCGCCTACACCATAACAAACACACATTTCTTCTCCAGGTGAACTTAAGGACTTGAAGAAAGTTTCGTGTTTGTGTGAAGCGATGATGATGATGGTGATGCTATCCAATTTCTTATTGTTATTCTAAGCACGTCGTCGTCCACAAAAGAAGAGAGGGGGAAAGTGAATCGAGCCCTCTAGCAATATATGTGTAGAGGTAGTGCTAAAATGTGAGCCATAATCCGTTTCCCGTCCACCTTTGTGGTTGGGTTGACATCAAATGACGGATTGTGGTTTGCTCTGGTTTGGTTCGTCTTGTGGTACGGAATGGGGCGAAATGCTCTACCAATCTCGCAATCTTCAATCAAAGCATGAAGTCATTTCAGTTTCTTAAGATGAGAGGACATAACAGATTTTAAGGTTTTAGCTATAATATTCTTCTCTCTCTCTCTCTCTCTGATGTCAACGATTTTAGTATGAAATCCGTCCGCATTCTCCACTCCCACTAAATTACTGCATTTCCAAGAAAGCTTCCCCCTTTTATGCTCGTTCTCATGAAACAGAGCAGAGCTCCCTTTCAACGACGATTTTCCTCCATTAAATTTCTGCAACGATGAGGACTACAAAGGACCCAAGGCGTAGCATAGCTAAAGAACTAACGTAAGTCGATTTTAGAGACAACCTACGCAGAAACACCACACCACCTCGATTGCAGATGAACGGAGGCATTTCCACACACACACTTGATCCGCTGATCTTAAACGGGTTCCCTTTTATCGTATACAATTCCCTGAATATATTCTAATTTGCAATGTTCGAACATAAAACCAGCTCTGGGAAAATTAAATAGTTTTTTCAGCATAGTAAACTGAAGGCTTAGAGGCTCCAAAGGAAATTACCGTTTGCTAGTTTTTTGGTAGCTAATCAGCTCATGGCTTTAGTACTTTATATATGCCGTTGCTTTACTCGGAACTAATTTTTATTGTCACATTTCACCAACGATCCTTCTTGCCCTTCCGCTAATGAGCCAAGCATGATATAAAAATTAGGCTGTGGGCATATCGCTCGCTAGTAATTTGTCGAAAATCATAAAGATAATTACCATGCGTGGTAGGTTTTTTTATGGGTATGCCGTGTGCTTTTCAATTCGTCAACTCTCACCCGTCGGAGGAAGATGATGACAGGGCATGGGCGGTTCCTGAGTAATTTTCTTTGGCGTGTACATATGTGTACATTGTACAATACATTGTACATTTTCTGCACCCTGAGCACAAAAAAAAAGTTATCCAAAAAATTGCAAATGTTCTCAGGTACACTCTTTTGGGCTGGAATGACGTCAACAAATCAAGAAATTTCGCAACAATTTCCAGAGTTGGGAGACGTGTGAAGGAGATGAATTATGGAGGGATCCGCGCGCACACTGTAACAAAACCTCTCTAAAAAAAGAAGATAGAGAGAGGGAGAAAGTATAGGCCATTGTGGTAAAAAGAGTAAAGAATGCTTTCAATCTGGCTAAAAGCCGCCTGGTGACGTGTCCCGTCTACTGGCACTGGTTCAAGGATATTAGGCATGTATATAGATAAAGCTATATATATGTGCTCGTAACAGGTGGAAAAAGTAAGCAAATAAGACGGAAAACACGAAGTTGTTGATGTGAGGAGACATTTCATTTGCATTTCACCCGTTCAGATTTTCCTTCAGAGAGAAAGAGAGTTTTTTTTGTTCGTCGCCACGTCTGACGTTGCTCACCAGAGTGAAAAGAGGAATGCAGAGAGAAGAGACAGAGAGCCTCTCCATTTTCACCTTTCCCAGTCTGGATTTTAAGTGTGGAAATAGGGGGAAAGAGAGGGGCATATATATACCTATCCTAAACCTTTAGTGTTTTTCACAACGGCGAAAGAGGCTATAATGCAGAGAGTATTTCAAGGAAGATGGTTTAATGGAATTTCCCAACAGACTCTCCAGTAAACGGACCATTCACCGTATATCCAGGTATTTTCCTTTTGTTTTTTCTCACCTTGTAAACACCACCGCCACCATACCTTTTGTTACAGCGAAAGGAAAAAAAGTGCTAGTTTTGTTTGGATATGAATATTTGAATGGGAAAGAATAAAAGAGACCGATTTTACAAAAGAATATGGACTACATGAAGATAAAAAAAGTATACAAAATTTTCCACATATGAGAGAGGAGATGAATCCCTGAGGTGTACGAAGGCGATTTTTACCTGGAAATAAGAGGTAATTTTCCCTTTTTAGTGAGAAGGAGGAAAATACTGGGATCTTCTCCTCTCGTTGTTTCCCCCTTAATTTTCCAGCCTGCTTCCTCCCTCTTCTCAAGGAATAATTTACGAGCACGTTTAAGAGGAAAAGTGTTTTGGTGTTGATGTAAATTTTTAGAGAAAACAGAAGCGATAAAGATCAAGAGTGGAAAAGGCCACTTTTTTTCCAAGAATTTTTCACACACAAAAAGATAAAGTTTATCACTTGAGGAGAGATTCCTTTGTAGCATGTTTTCTCAACATTACACGAACACGGATTTCTTTATCATCGCATTTGGGAAGAAGAGACGAGAAAATGCACTGCGTATATGTTTCTACTTATATTTTACCTGCATTCTCAGATTATTTTCTGGAAAAAGGGAAAGTGGTTTGGTCTTGGTCCTGGTCTGGTCACCCATGTCCATTCACCCATATGGTGCTTGTCCCTTCGAAGAATCTTTCTCTGCAATCTTTTCACGCTCACTCCATCCACTTCGTTCCTTCCCATCTTCTCCTCCATATGGATGTACTCCCAGGAAAATGGGGAAGAGGAATTGCCAAAAATAACCTACTTGAGCAGATCACAAAACTACAGAAAGCATTATAGACTTACAGATTTATACTGGACGAATCAAAGGTAATTGTATAGAAATCTTCTCAGATTCCCATAGGTGCGAGAGCCTCTCTGCCTTCCTTCTCCAGAAGGCGGAGATATATATCTTCTCTCTCTCTCTACGCTTTTTAAACAAGCTAATCCAGAGATTCTTTTGTTATGAAAACACTTGTAAACCCTTTGGTCTGGACTGTCAATAAAGAAGGCCTTGGTTGCAAAAGATGAAGAAGAGAGAGAGAGAGAAAGCATATCACACAAAAGTAATGCACTATGCTTGGATAAGGTTGTGCGCATCCATACATTACGCGGCTTCGGGGGAGAAATACACGAGATTCTCAGAAGAATCTCGTATTCGGCAATCTGAGAACTCTCCAAATCTTACTTCAACCATAATATTTAGTCCCAGTATGCGTTGAGAAGTAAAAAGGAGAATATTTTAACGATCATCATCATGATGACTTATATTCTCACATCATATCAAATATCACACCTTTATGCACAGTGAAGGATAATGATTCCCAGAATAAATATAAATATGTAAGAGCAGCTCAATTGTCTCTCATGCCTTCCCCTAATTTTCTCAAACGACAGAGATGGAAAGTTCAAAGTGCACAACCACAATAAGATATACAATTACAGCGGAGAGAAAGAAAAGAAAATCTATCCTAGTTAAACTTACAACTTTGTGCTTAAAAATAGAAGAGAGCGGAACGTACTCAATTTTCTCCCTTTTCTTGTTCTGTTCTCTCTCTGTGCATTGGCACTCATCACGAGGTAATTTAAGAGGAGTTGATTGCAGTAATTTTCATTCCATTATGTACTCCTTTGTTACTTGATGTTTTCACAACTTTTCCCCTTTCTCTCTCTCTCGCTTTTTCTCATATGCTGAACGCACTTTCTCCTTTCTTTTCCGCCTTTTCCCTCGTCCATTATTTTGTGAACTGAGTGAACTTTGAGTTTCGTCGGCTCAACTCTTAGTAAATTAGATCTTGTCGTGGACTGAATATAAGGTAATGTACTTGACGGACTTTTCCCGCTCCTTTCTTCCTGATCCGTAATCACAAAAGAAAAGTACAGAGAGAAGAAAGCACACACACACACACGTACACATGACATGGATGACGACAACTGTTTCTCGCAATTGCCTTTTGAAAAGGGAAGAAAAAAGGAGGAACAGCGAAAGGACAACAAAAGAGGGGAACGCTTTTCACACGGAAACTCAATGAATGGGAGAGTTGGAAGAGAAAAAAGGGGAACCTCGCCGCAATTGAAAAGAGGAGAGAGAAATGTGAATTGTATAAAGTAGCAAGTTGGTAAAAGCATAAGTTACGGAAAGGAATGTATGCTGCATTTTTGCGAACAAAAGCCCTTCTGAAAAAATAAACATAGAAAAAGGGAAAGATGTCAGGAATGATAACCTACAAGACGGGGAAATGTGTAAGATTTCGGTTAGGATACACACACGGTTACTTACATTTTTTGACATTTTTGTGAAAGAAGACACCTCACTTCTACGAATCTACGCTTATTTTCACAATACTATTACGTATTTAATGTTAAGTAACATCTCGACTCTCGACCTTCGGAGAAATGTATCCAGTGCATCCCAATGCTCTTTTTTTATTTATTTATCCGCAAAAATAGAACAAAAGGATAGGGATTTCCCTTCACAATTTGATTATGTAATAAGTCTTCGTAGCAGACAAATCAAGAAGCAAAAAAAAATAAAAGGGGGGAATCATTTATCTGAAAATGTATGCACAAAATAAGTACACATTTTAGGATCAGCTTTTCCGCTTGACGCACACGAAATATATATATATTTCATTCTCTTTTGCTATCCTAACATTTTCTCCTCGTTCACATCCATTTTCTGGAGAGTTTGTGTGCTATGCTTCTCTGGGAAAATGATTTTTTTTTGGCTTGGCGAAAAAAAGAAGAAGTTGGAATCCCACAGATATGTATATCGAAAAGGGGAAAGGGAGTGAAACTAGAGATGTTTATGCTCCAACTTTTTTTCTTCTCTCGTTGAGTTTCTGGCTGCATCGCGAGTCTCACACAAAAAAAGTCTCCGCTTCTCGGGGAGCGAGAAGCTTGTGGAGTAACCCTTCATTGAGAGTGAGAGAAGGACTTTCTCTCTGATCTATTTATAGCTTCAAGGCAACAATAACAACAGAGGAGGAAAACCGAAATAAGAATTTTTTCCCTGGCTGTGGCTCCCCCCAGAAAAGAAGGAACTGTGTGAGGAGAGAGAGAGAGAGACCACTAAAGGCACCACCACCACCATATCGCAATGTGCAATGCACATATATCGCATCTCTCTGCTTTTGCTTTCTTTCCCTCGGCTCCACTCTCTGGTGAACTCTTCTCGGGCCACCTCTTTTTTGTGAATGGGTACCTAACACTTTAGTCAAGAAAGAAAAAGATAGATTCTCTTTCTCCACAGCATCCACCTTTATATTTGTTGAATGGGCGATAAATAGGGGACTCGGTGGATAAAAGTGGATTATTCATTCAAAATTGGGATGATGACGACTTTTATTTGATTTGAGTGAAAGGGAGTGGTGAAAGCTGAGAAAAGTGGAAAAAGTGTTCGCTCTGTCAGGACAATTAACTGAGACAAGGCTGAGAAAAGGGAGATGATGGTGATGCTTTGTGTGACATTCCTCTTTTCTCTCTTTACAGCTATTGTTTTGAGAAGAGAAGCTGGAAGAGAGAAAGTGAGAAAAGTTGATAAAATATGTAGAGAGAATGGTAGCCAGCATTTCATAGACTCTTTTGACATACAGCTTTTGCCTAATTAGCGCAGCTGTCATTTGGTGGGTATGCTACAAATGAATTTCGTTGTCTATTTAAAAAAGTTCTCATCTGGCTACTGTGGAACTGGAGTCAGGGTCAGAATGTAGAACACACTATTTTTTGCACATGCACACAAAGTATCTAAATCCAGAGGAAAATTATGTTGATGAGCGAAAGCTAAAAAAGGACTGGGCTTTTTTTCGTATAATCTTGTGAAACGAAGGGGAGGGGAAAGCCACAGGCCATCATCATAATCATGAGAGAGTGACGGTCTTTCACGGGTTGTTCTTTTGAAGTTGTTTCATGTGAGGATGATGATGATGATGATCATGATCACGATGACGGCATCAGGTCTCGACTTGAATGGAAATGGTGTATCTGTACACACGCCACATCAAAATTTCCTCTTCTATACTTTTTTTTGGGGGAAAACGTGTTCAGCAACAACCTTCCCGCAGCGGTCTCTCTCTCTCTCTCTCTCGGCTTTATGATTATTATTATGAAACAAGAGCATATTTTCATTCATCCGCCTGTCTTTGATGGCGATGATGAGCGAGAAAGGATAAAAGGTGAAATTACTGGAAACACTCTGGAAAAGGGATTCTCCTCCTCTCCATGTATTCCGTGTGCTCTCTAAAATAAGTAAACACGTTCCACTCCGCACGTATACATGCATTCCATAAGTTGAGTTTTATGTTTTCACTGTCACCACAACAAACGCCGCACAAAATTCCAGCAGCACACGAACCAAAAAGCATATTATATTATATACTGCAAGGTTGAACTTTGCATCACGCAACCACCTTTCCAATGTCCGTAAAAAACAAAAATATTATTCCTCCAGCGGAGTAAATGTGTCTCGTTGTCTTTTCAATTTTTTTTTACAAAATACAACAAAACCCCATTCTGTATATAGCTTTCACAGGGAAATAAAACATGCGTGTGAGCAAGAAAATAAAATAAAATATACATTCCTTCCGCCAGTAGTTAATGTTTTATGCGAGTTTTGATTCGAAATTGAGTGGAGCTCGTGGAACTGGAGAATGGAGACATATGTTCATATTCACGGAGTGAAATATTTTATAGTTTGGCTCCAGAGCTGGATTGAAACTGTTGAAAGTACACAACAAAACAATTCATGTTGCATGTCTGTCGTTGTACATTGCACACTTGTGTGAGAAATTATTATTTTTTGTGTACGGAAAATTTGAGAAAGGTTTTACGAGATTGCGTGGGTGGTGGAAGGGAAATTTTGTAGTCCTCATGTATCCGTAATTTGCATAGTGTTACGGTGTCGTGTTAAAGAATTCATTGATCCGTCTACGCATTTAAGGAAAGGAAACATAGTGTTAATTACCTTCTTCTTCTCGCTCCAAAATTCTTGTCTCAAGTCTGGCGTTTGTTTCTCTGCCTTTCTCCAAGCAGGAATATTTTGTTCCCTAGATTTTACTACATCACACCACACACACACACGTAAGAGAGCACAGAGTTGCGTAGGATGTGGTTCATTTTCCATCCTAAAATTGTCTTGATAAAACTATATTTATGTAAATTTTGAGAGAAAGCACACACACACATAATGCGATATCAGAGCTTTGGCGCGTTTCCAAAACGAAATAACAAAGCTTTCAGATGAGTGAGCTGAGCGCATTTATTTTTGAGGGCAAGCTCCTAAAAACATAAGACGCTTTGGTAATATCGTCAGAAGGAGGGGGAAAAGATGTCGCAGTCTCCCTCGGGATATCTTATCCATCCAAAACTGACCAAATGAAAAGGAAGAGAGGAGGAAATCAAAAGAGAAAAACAAGAGCAAGCACGAGATTCGCTAGGGACCTCAAAAGGGAAAGGAAAAGCAATCTGGATCTACTGTACGCTTGTGACTTATTCACTTCAGAAAATACAAAGATTTTTTGGAACGGAGGGAGGACCTTCAGAAAAAAAAACAAAAATAATTGCAAATTTCCTTCCATACCCTCTGTGCCTATGTGCAATTCCTTTTTTTTGCAAATCGCGAGCAGAAAAAATTAGATTTGTTAAGTTGAAAATGCGGAATTGTTTTTTATATACTTATTGTAGCAAACCAACCATAACCTTGTATCGGAAATCTTTTTTATATGTTTTTTTCTTCGGTACATTCTCGAATGATAAAAAATAAGCCTTCATCTAAATGTTGATGTTTGAATTGACATTGTGACATGTGTCTAACAAGTAAGTACATGCTCACGTCAGAACAAAACTCACTCACATTTGAGGAGAGGCAGTGATCAGCCAGGACATATATCACCGCAATCAAATTTCAGGGAACAAAATGGAAACTGGGTATATGTGTACCTGCGAATGCGACTCATCGTCGTTGTAGAGGACTCACTCACCTCCAGAATATTTCGTGACGGAGAGGAGATGATGTAAAAATGGAGCCATTCCCGAGAACAATTCGAGTGTCTCTCTCAAACTATCGACTGGATACAAACTATAGATATATATTTTTGCTCCTCACGACGCGACTGGCCATGTAATCCATGCATTATGAAATGGAAAACATTTCATTTACTGTCATCCCATTTTTCTCCATCCGTCCCACAAAACAAAATGGAGTAGCTGGAGAGAGTAGAGAAGAGAGACTCCTCTCAGCTCAGTCCCAGAGAATGTTCGTGCACTTTTGCTTACGCACAATAACACGGATGAATTCAAACCACTCTATTTTTACCAGGACAAGAGGAGAACGAGAGAGAGAGAGAGAGAGAGAGGAAAAAAGAGGGGAAAAGCATGAATAGCAATATATCCCCATCAAGATGATCACGATCAGCATCATCATTCTGATGATCCAATAGATATCCTGTACATCCATTGTCTGAAGGGAAGTAGAAGAGAAAAAGTAATCCGTGATAAAACATAGAGCATTATACTTATAACAAGAAAGAGAGAGGGAGAGAGAGAGAGAGAGAAGGAAGGATGAGAAGCCTCTTTTTTGTGGATGAAGAAAGGAAAAAGTTGAGACAGTTTTTGTCTCTCCAACTTTCTCTTCGCAGTCTGTAAGCTAAAAGTGAAACGTGCATTTTTCTACTGAGGGTATCAACTTATATACGTTTCTCCAATGAATGTGTATCTCTATAAACGTAGAGAGAGAGAGAGAGAAAAGAGAGTTGTGAGTAAAGACGATTTTGGATTCCCTTGTCGAGTACACGTGAAATGCGAGGATTAAAAGGAGACGCTCAGTTCAGATGTGACTGACGATGAGTGTGAGTGCCTTGTTTGGGTGATGTATCTACTTTTTTTAAACAGAGGCACAAAGGAACCTCCAAATAGGATTGACTATTTTACAGGTAGGGATCTTATTTCGAGTCACATTTGGTATGGTTTGGAAATTAGGGGAAAAGAGTCTGAGTAACGCTCTGCTCAAGATAAGATCATACATCACTTTCTCTAATTGTAGGCTGCAATTCTTCAACCACATCCGCAACACTTACACTTCATGTGATTAGTGAAATACAATTGAGGATAATGATCAACTTGTGATTAGCGTAATTGCAATGAAGTAATTCAATTGTACTTAATACACATGACTCCATCAAAATTTAAAATCCTAATAGAGTCAATATTTCGCCGTCCTTCGATTTTCCGGATACATTTTTGTTTAAACAAATTACTCGCAAATTTTCTTACATTAACTTTTTACTTGTTGCAATTTTTGCAATATTTTTCAACCTTAAAATTGCAATTTTTACAATAGAATAATTTAGTTGAATGAAGTATGGATTTATGTACCATAATAAAAGCCTTTGTTCCTCTGTTTCGAATATAAGGGAAGTAAGTTGGCTGGAGAAATGTAACGTGTTTTCTTGACTCACACTGTATATATAAATATATTCATAAGGAGCGAGAGAGAGAGAGAGAAAGCTCGTTTTTATAGCCGGTGAAGTCATACATCCACGCTCTAGCACTGTAGCGCAGACTGCAGGGACAGAGCAGTTTTTGAGGAGAGTAGCATGTGAGCTCCGCTTGCAGAAGGCAATGTGCAGAGAAGGAGCAAGGAGAAAGGCAGAAGTAAGGGAGCGGAGTATAGAGACAGAGTCCGTGTAACGTTTTTTTTGTGTAGTGCGGGGGCGATCCGGATTATCATTTCCGTCGACGAGCGACTCACCATGCTCAAATGGTAGGGAGAGCTGGTTGGAAGCGAAGCTCGTGCATTTCAGCTACTTACTTACATTACTCTATAGCTTGTGTGTGACGACTCTTTTTTTTCCTGGAGAAATAACTCGCTGCTGCTGGATAGTCACTACCTGTGTGTCTCCTCAAACGCGAGAGCTCTCTCTCTCATATACTCACTTCTCGTCCATACTCCACATTACGTTGATGTTGTGCCACTTACTTGCAACCTTTATTACCCGCTCCTCTACAACAGAATACAATTACATGCCTGTTGGCATTCATGCAGTTCACTTGACTCATTTTCCCCACACACACACACTCACTCTCTCTCACTCGCATATTACTCTCTCATAAGGTTTATGCTCTCGTTCCATTTCTACACAAACACAACTACACTGCTCTCTCCACATATTCGCCTTTCTCTTCGGTAACACAGAAAAAGAAGAAGTAAGTAATTCCTTGTGCGAGTAAAAAGGATTAGACCATCAACATTCCAGAACAAAGGAAAACTCGTTGTGTGTGCGTGCATTTCAAGAAATCAAAAAAATATATTAAAGTTTTTTTTTCTGGTCGGTAAGTCAAAGAGTACATTAGTTTGAGAAGTTTATCTTCGGAAGGAAAAATTTACTGGGATTTCTTCTCCAAATCTCAGATTGCCCAGTGGAAAATATATATTTATTTTTTTCTCGTGTCTACTTAAAGATATCCCACTGCAAATATTTGTGAGTGGACTGGACTGTGCATACTGTGACTTAGAAATTTTTTTGAAAGGGGTAAGAGAGAAAAGTGTTTCAAAAATCTTTTGTTTTTCTTCTCAGGTTTTCCAAGGGAAAACAAGAGAGAGAAGGAGAGAAAGGTATTTTACTCCAAAAATAAACTTGTTGTTGTGAAGAATTTTTTTCCTTTGTTTGCCAATAGTTTTTGTATGTACAAGTGTGTCTCATCTCATCAACTTTTTGTGGGAGAGAGAGAGAGAAGGGAGAAAGAAACTTTTGTTTTTCCGAGTGTGAGCCTAGATGTATGCTCTTGTGTGTGCGACTGGGAAAGCAAAGGAGTAAACAATTGTTTCCCATTATTTCAGACGTGAAATTACTGGCGAATTTGTGCGATTTCCTTTTCTCTCTTCAAGACTCGAATACATAAAAGTGGGAATCATAGTGAGGACCTCGAGTACAAAAGTGTGTACACCCAACAAGGAGAAAGTGGCATTAAGAACAAAAACCTGAAGAGAAGAAGTGTGTGTTGAGAATTTTATTTTCTCCAGAAAAAAATACATTCTCTCCGGGAGAGAGGGGAAACTATACTGACACAGTCACAAGTCAGGACAGGCAGTGCGAAATGTGTCGCAACATTGCATCAAGTGACGTTAGTGAGTAAAAGGACAAAGAGGAAAGCGGCTGGGATTTTCAAGGGATTTGGTGTGAAATCCAGGGGAAAATACCTTTAACTCTGACATTAAGAAAACGAAGGGAAGAAGAATAAAGCGTCCACCGCCCACAACATTTTCTCTCCCCAAGAGGACTCCTCTGGCGAAAACTGAAAACACATACACTTTTTTTTCTGGACAGAGAAAAACAAGGCTAATCAAACAACAAAATGCTGAATTCGGGAGGAAAAGGAGGAGCGCAATGGTAGGGAAAGGGAACTCGTTCCAAATTCACAAAGCACTCCGACACGCTGTCCACTTGAGGGGAGACGAAGAGTAAGAAGCGAAGAGAAAAAAAGAAGTCTTTGTCCAGCAGAGGTAGAAGGAAACTCAACAAGTTTCCACGAGAGAAAGCGGAGAAAACATATATCGCGCATTAAATTTTTTCTAGCAAATTAACAATGTACAATATCAGAATGAGGCTGACAAGGGTGACAGTAGTGGCCACAAGTGCGGCCCTAATTGGACTGATACTTTTGATGGAAAGTAGTTCCACCTCGGCCTTCAGACTTCAGCAGGCGAAAGGTGAGAGTAGTTCGAAGGAGGTGAGCAAAGGCGGGCCCCTCCTCAAATCCTCGTCATCAGTAGGAGCGTCGTCATCATCATCATCAGATAGCACACTGAGTGCGAATAAAAGGTCTCTTTCATCATCCGCTTCATCATCATCATCATTATCAGCATCATCATCACTGTCAAGTGACCCTAGCTTCCGTCATCACGAGAATAGTATTCTGAGAAATGTAGGAGCATGGCCGGGCAAGGCAATGTGGGGCTTTCTCCCCAACGATAAAAAAGTAGTAGCTGTACCGCCGTCAACGCTTCACTCGCAGTCCTCCTCGTCACCATCATCATCATCATCATTCAAGAAAGCATCATTATCATCTTCCCCAGAAGTCAACGTGTCCAAAAAGAAGAAGAAGGCCGTTACTAGTGACCTGTTCCTTGACCCGGTGACCCTTGACGAGGACGACAATCCAACACACTTTAGCAGACACAGACTCACTGGGGGAGTAGGAGGAGGAGTCGGGGGAGGAGCACCCTTCTTTCATCATTCCCCAAGTAATGCAGGGTCGCAGACTGGGCATCATCCAACCCCACCACCTCGACCACACTATATGCTCCTCGAGCCACCCACGAGGCTCGAGCCCCCGCTTGGCAATGATATCGACATGATGGAGAACGAGCTGATGGAAAATGAAATTCTGGAGGCGGGCGAGGAGGAAGCGAAGGAAATGCTCGAGGGCGAACATGAAAATTCAAACTACGCGACACATTTGAAGCGATCCTCTCCTGCAGGCATTGTTACCAGATCGTCTCAAGATGTTAATAAGAGAACGAGAAATTATGATATACCTCAAATCGGTAAGCTTTACAATCTCTTTCCTTTTTAGTGCTTAAGGAAATCGCTTTTCAAGCTTCCTTTCGACAAAATCATCTCTCATAGAGGCAAATCGTCTGGAATGAATGGTACCTGTTGACAACTCCAAATGACTTCTTATTATTCTGCATCGCGCACCTTTCCAATAAAACCGTCGTCGTCTCCGGCTTGCCGGTTTGGAAAATTCTTCGCCTTTTCTTAATCGAGCGGATATAAAAAGAATGTGTTATTGGAACACTTGTGTGGAAATAAGAGTCCATTGTTAATTTTTATCCCGATGCAGATAACCGCAATTGCCCAACAGGTATACATTGATCACTTGCAGAAGTAAGGAAAAACAACAAGGGAAATTTGGAATGCAATTAAAGTTGGGCCTACACACGGGAATGCATGCTCAAACCCGTTACTAAAAATAGCCCTTCGATGACCTACATTTTTAACGTGACTGGGACTCTTGAGGAAGTATTTCCCGCACGTTATTCTCTGGAAACGTAAACACGTCCATAATTCATATCGGACAAGAACTCATGTTGGCAAACATGATGTTTTCCTATTCAACTAACGTTAACTTCCCGTGACACATGAACGTAAACATTGTCACTGTCTACGTAAAAAAAAGTTCTTTGATACGATCAAATATTATGATTGTGATAAATCGAAAATATTTGATAAAGGGAAAAGCTTTATCAAAATCTGATTTTCATTTACTCCGTAACTGAAGACGCAATCAATAATACCCCTACTTACATAAGCCACACCTGTTTTTATATCTTGGCAAAAAAATATAAAAAGCAGGTTAGTTAAGTAGGTTCGTGTACACTAGCGAAGCCATCGAGGTGAATTACGCTTAACCCTTTATACATTTTTAAAAGAAAAAGGTGCTGTGGTAAGTGGCACTTCACCTTTACCATCATCCCCCCTTCCAGCCGTCGATGGTCACTCGTACGGCCAGGTGCTGAACTAAAAAAAAATCTCTCTGAAGCCACATCAAAACGAAGCTCGCAGTTTTCATCTGCGTTCTAATCCTTGATGAGATGTACATCGTAATGAGTGATGCATTCTCAACAAGCTTAGCTTATTTAGTGAAATATGAAGTGAAAATCACTTCATATATACTTTAAGGATAGGCACACACTCATATAACTTTGCAACTTTCTCCTTTCCCTTTTCCATACATTATGCTTATGGCGTGCAAGAGATTAAATTTTTTGAAGCATTTATATCTCTATACAGCCTTTTTCACCCAAGAAAGGGAGCCTTTTAAGTGTGCCTAATGCCCATTCATATTCATAGTTACTTTAGGCACAAAAAAATGCTCGCAAATGTAGCTACATTGTATGTATATTCTTTCCTCCGGAATAGGGAATGTAGCTTATGTTGGTGGTAGGTAGACACACACAAGAGAAGAGTGTACACTCGAGAGGTTGTGAAGGAAATGAGGTTCATTTTGCAAATCCTCAAGGGAGCCCCCGAGACAAACACTGTACACTCATTATTCCTGTTATTACTTTGGGTTTGGGTAGGGAAGGAATAACGAAAGGAAAACACATCTGCATCCATATTCCTCTCCCTCCCTTTCTCTCTCCGTTTTCATCATTATCCTCCATTCGAAAATAATTACGGGGAAATAGGGAAAAAGATTGTTTGGAGTGTGCACAAAACTCATACTTGTTGTTGTCAGTCAAATGAATATAGATATTCACTCCTACTCCCCAAGTCCACTCACTAAGTTTTCGTCGTCATGTTCTGAACGCGTGGGCATGCGGATAGTGTGTGTGTTCTTATGTGCTACAAATTCCACTGGAGAGAAGTAAAAGTTGAGAGGAAAGTGGAGAAAATGAGGAAGAAATATAAATATATTTTTTTCATTGTTTGTTTAAGATACCCTTCCCTTATCATCGTTACGTCAGCAAAAAAAAATTGGAGAGGAAAAAGTGCAGAGTAGAAAACACAAGTACAAAATACTTGCATTTCAATTCACTCATTCATAAATCATGAGAGAGAAACAAGTGTTGCTCGACTCTCTCGACTGGATTGGTGTATGATTTTGTTTGCTAATGATGACGCCTGTTTACTTTCGATTACCACCCCATTCCCAGTTGTCTCTCACGCGAAATGCGAATGAACTGAGAAGGGAAAAGGAGAGAAAAGAAGTAATGTGGAGACAAGGGATAAATAATATCACGCGGATATTTCTCTCTCTCCACACATATTTGCGGAGAAAATGGAAACTCAATTGGAGTACATTGACGCAGGGCAGGGCAAACGAAAATACTAAAAGAAAAGGGAATTCTAGGTAAAAAAAGGAAAATGAGTAGTTAGATTTGGTGTTGATGACTTCAACAACAAGATTTACGCAATGAGTCTCATGTTTCTCTGCTATGGTCATGTGACAAAACACAAATAAGCAATTAAGTTTGGCAGCTTTATCCTCTCCAGTAATGACCTCATATCCATTTAGCACTTTCTACCTCACTTTTTTTATATTATTCCTTTTTCCACATATATCCTCTGTGGAGAAAGTGAGACTTTTTTTTGCCAGGGTTGATAATCATCATCACAACCAACGCAAGTCGAACATGCGAGTACTCAACGTGTAAGCATTATAAGAATTTTATGGGGCTTCTTTGTGTCCAAACATGGGCCAATTTATCCAAGCATCAGGTAGTTGTTTGTTATTGCTTCGGAGAAAAAAGTAAGAGAGAAGGGAAAAAACTTGCTCCATCAAGTATTCAAAGACAAAGACAGTAATAAGAGAGAGGGAAAAGGCAACCTTCACATTTCCCCTTTTACTCAAGTCCATATATATATTATGTTCCATAGCAAAAAAAAACTGACGTTTTTGTTTTCTCAACTGGCCCCACAGACATAAAAAGAGTTACGTATGGAGGATTGACATTTTCCTATCTGTCCAAGAGCACAATTACCGGAAAACTTATTAGAATCGTAATTCTAGCAAAAACTTTTTTACATGTCTCTTGTGATCGCGAAGGCTGATTTCCTGCATAGATTATCTGAGAGAGAAAGAAAAAATATATGTATACATGTCAAATTGCATGATTACTGTAATTGTAGGAGAAGGATACATGATGGAGTCTCTCTATAAATCACTTAATTTCATTCCCGTCACAAGAGAGAGAAAAGGTACACAGGCTGATGTATTACGAATGAAAATCTACTCACCCTGAGCGTACACGTAAAAAAATAATGCCCGTAACCACTCCATATTAAATATATATGGTCATCGTGTGCATATGCATGAATGCATAGATATGCGAAAGGTAAATGCTAAATGTCAGCGTTCAACTGGAGGCAGGAGAGAAAATTGCAGTAGGGTTTACATATGTTTAAAAAAAGAAGCTTTCACGTTGAAAGAGAAGCAACAGCTGCCATTATCAAACCTCAATTAAACCCCGTCAAGTCTGTAACCTTTTCTCTCCTGTGAGCGAATTTGTTTGTTTGTTTTTTGCAAAAAAAAATTTCGCCGTCTCTCTCTCTTTATTTTCCTTTTCACTCCTTTTTGCTTTGTGATTGGTGACTAAAAAGGAGCAATTAGTTGTAAGTGGTCATAGAGTTAGAAGAGAGAGAGAGAGAGAGGTGAGCTCTAATTAATTATGGAGGAGTGCATGAAATGCTCGCTTTTCTCAATTATATCATTTGTTTTCTTTCTCTCTCTCTTTGAGACAAGCGGAAATTTATGCATTAAGCTGAAGAGACTAGACAAAATTACAAACAATAATGTATATGGGTTTTTGTTGGATGTATGCCAATCATAGAGGATCTTTTTAAAAAGAACATATTTACTTTACTCGTCCCGAGTAGAAAAGCTCATAAGAGAAAGTGAGAGAAAAAGGACAAAGGTCAGGCGGGAGAAAGCTCTCTTCATCGTCTCGCATATCGAAGAAAGTATTGAGTATGGCATTGTGTGTGTGTCTCTGCACTCTACTTTCCACGGAAGTGTTTGAAGGACAATTGCGAAATTGCATTAGATAAATACACACGTGTAATGCGTAAGGGGAAAAGGAAACATAATATGTGACATGTCTATATAGTGTCATATTCCGTCAGTATATGGCCAAGTTTTATTTTCATGTCGAAGACACGAGGAAAAAGTGCTTAATGCACATATTTCGATACAAGAGAAAAATTCATTTCTCAACAGTCTACATTTAATCCTTTTATCTCCACTCCTATTTTTGTCGGAACAAAAGTATATTCCCAAACTTTTTTAAGTTGATCACTCCTTCGAAGAAATACAACATGTTTTTCACGCTCTCCCAATTTCTTTTTTCCTGTTTCAGGGGAAATTTTGCTGAAATTAAATACTTCTAAAACTTCCCACGTAAAGGTAAAGGCCATTGGCCCACACGGAGAGAGGCGAGCTACACATTTTTTATCTAATTTTGCAAAAAAAGAAGATTATTATTAAGTATATGAGAGAGAGAGAGTATAGGAAGTTTTCACAAGTTGTCACAAGTCGCAGCCAACTTTTTTCCTCCCGAATTCCTTCACTCGTGAAAAAACTCAAGTTAAAACTGTCGAGAGCACATATTTGATTTGATTGCATCAAGTACGACACATCTACGCACAGAAAGTGACTAAATATTTTTTCCTCTTCTTCATCACTCATCATCATCACCTCTCTACTCTCTTCTATGCTTTTTTTCGTTATGACTGCGAGAGAGAAAAAATCTTGTTCGGATCTGGAAAAATGTAGGGAAAAAAGTTGACATTCTTTCCTGGAACGGGGCTCGTCAACCGGGGAAAATGAAAATTCTTTTTTTTCCTTTTCATCCTTCACTCAGCCACTTTCTCCACAAGAGCTGAGCTCTGGTTCCCTTTGATGATCGAAAAGACTTCATTTTCTCTTGCACACACACACACACTCTCTCTCTCTACACACACTTCATTTTCCCCCGTCCTCCAGCGTCTGTAGAGTGAGAAAAAATGCAACATAAGTAATATGAGAAAGAGAGAAACATTTTTTTGATAGTGTTCCCTTATTTTTTTCTCTCTCTTAAATTACCCATATGACATCCACATCCACCATTCCATTGCTATCTCGACTTAAAAACACGTAAACCAATTTTCATATACATGCCTCTTCATGCTGACGCTGACGGAAATCATTTTCCAGAGAGAGGAACACACTTTGTGAGCTGGGCTGGAAAGGAATTCTTGTGACGTCTGAGAAGTAAAGTTATTCTTTTTTTTAAAAAAAGAGGAGGACTATATTCATATGCGTTTGTAGAAAATTTACGGCAATAAAGCTAAGAATAGACGAAAGGAAACACAGTGATCAATGAGAACATTTAGATAATGTGACGAAGACATTCTTCCAATTGTTTTTAGAGAGAGAAGAAGAAAACTTTTTTGCCTTTTGAAATTGTCACTGTTATTTAGATTGCAGATAAAAAAGTTCAAAGTTCACGAGCACGTATTATGGCTTAAGTATAATAAGTACATGCCTATGGCGAAAATTTTGTGTCTCGCATGATGAACGACGACATGGTGGTTTTTTGTGCTCGTCCCTGTTCCAAAAATAATACATCATCGCGACGTACTTACGTATTGAAACAATTCCATTTGAATTTAAAGTGGAGGAAATATGCCATTACCTAATTAAAGCATGCGAGCGAGACATGTGTTTTGTTGGAGTCCTCGTCGTCATCAAACCTTTTTCGTCACAAAACCAGAAAATGTTGTTTCCATTTATATTCTCCGATCATTGGAAACGCTGGCCAACATATATTGGACATGGTAGTTTTTTTGTACGCGTTTACCTCTGTCTTCCAGCTGCTCGAACAGAAAACACGTTTTCCCCATGAATAATTGAAGAACACATACTCCAAACTAAAGGTTTCCAGTTCACATATCGTTTCTCACAAATTTTTCTTCTTCTCCCACTAAATCGTCATTACTGTCCTTCCGACACATGCATTACTGTTCTTTTTGGTGACGATGATGCCGTCATGTGGCCTTTCGCGTACTTTACTCTCATCCTCAAAGAGTCTTTCAAACTGATATGAAAATGAGGCGTGCATAATTTACCTTTTCTTTTTGTCATGTTTCACTCTGAGAGAGAATAAAGTGCGCACATATACCATAACCATATCACATCGACATCGAAACTTTAATTTCGACTTGGAATGTAATAAGTGGAAGAGAAAAAAAATATTCAAATACGCCCACACAACTGACCTTTTTCTCCCATCATATTCCGTTGAACTTTTCAATATCTTCTGAAATGAGAAAATATGATGTCATGTCATGTCCATCAAGTGGCTCCATCCATCTTTTCCTACCAGCTTTTCCCCTTGGCCATCGCATGGATATTATGTCTCTCGTGTCTTGTCCGGTTTCCTCTGTCTGTTCGAAAATTATGACGATATCAGGACTGACGTTCCAATTCCCATTCCTATACTTCCTCGATACTCTTTTTTCCTCGGAAAAAAGAATTTCTCGTGCATCATTAATACGGAAACATGGGAAGGTATATGGAACTTATGGAAAAGGCTTTTCATATATAATGCTCAACATTCCTCTGTTAAACCTCCTTCGTTAACAACTCGCTCGCACAGGTCACACACATGCACAAGACACAAAACACATGTGTCCGTCTCCGTCGAACGCTACATTTCCTCGACAAGCACACATCATAACATTTTGCGAGGTTCACAATCAATGCTAATTGCGTCATTGTTTTATTTCTGTCTTTGTCAGCCTACTGCTTTCCTTTCCCTTCCTCATTTATCATTTATTGAAGGATTTTACACACATGTACACACACACACATACATAATATGCCTCCTTCCTCACATAAATGTATATTCCAAAAAAAAGCATTTTCACGTTCCCATTTTGAATCGACAATCGCCTTTCCTCCATACTTGTAATTCTCCATGAGTTTGTGTGCGCTGCTTTTCCAGAGGAGGAGAAACTGTAAAAAAAATATGTCTACAGAAGAGAGTAATGTTATTTTCTTGGAAAATTGCGTTATCCACAAACATGTTGAAGCCAATTTTTTTATATTATTTTCTTCCTCAAGAAAAGGTGAAAGGGCAAAGACGATACAATCTTGTTGCAAGAGATATTAGGAGAAAGTAAACAAATATTGTATCAGGTTGGAGTGGACATGGACAGAATAATATGAGGATAAAAGTGGCTATAGTGTACAGTATTACCATCGCCATTATAATTTATAAAACTTTGAGCAAACAATTACAAAGAATTGGAGGGGGAGGGGAGGGGGAGGAAGATGGTATAAGAGGATGATAAAAAGTGGTGATTTTGATGAACAAAGGGATATTTCTCTTGTTTACAATATTTCTTTCTGATCAAAAAGGAGAAACGGAAGTTTGCTCTTATTATTTTCTCTCTACATCGAAATTCGCCGGAAGGGGTCAAATTTCCGAAGCAAATGTTTTGAAATGTTTACACCGTCCAGTCGAGTTATGTAAGCAAACGGATGTTTATTGCTGCCCTTTTAAAGTTTATCTTTCCTCACCACACACTCCTTCCAGCAATATTCCTTTTCCAATATTTTATCATCATCATCATCATGATTCATTCATGATCCTAGATGCCTCGTCGGCCAATTGTTGACATTTCCGGAAGCCCTACTTTTTATCTCTGTGAATCCTTCAAGCATAATCATTAGAGACCCGTCATGTTTCTTTAATAACTTCATTTTCTTCCTTTCTCTCTCCGAAAAAGGTCAAAGGGGAAGTTTGCATTCTCACACTTTAAAATGCCGACTTGTTTGCTCATCTAGAGCTACTTTCATTTCATCTGAAAGCCCCTTCTGTTTATTTATGAATTTTGTGTAAATATTCATAGAGAGGAGGGTTGCAAGATCCTCCCACAAACATATCCACACACACTTCCCTCCAAGAAAATTTTCCCCAAACTCCCACATCCGCCTTCTCCCTCCGAAATAAATCGGAAGACGGAAGAACGGAGGAGCCCAAAATGTAATTACTTTTCACCAGAAAACCAAAAGGGGATATAGCTGTAGGAATATTGTGTCTATTTCATTCGGAGAACACAAAACTAAAGCCCTCTCTGCGCTTATAGACTCCAACTGCCCTAATTAACCTTTTGAAAATGGAACAATCTCTGGACAACAAGAGAAAGAGGCAAAACTCATTCTTTTAATCGCAAACATCAGAGATTCATTTCAGCACATGGCAAAAAAAACGCTTCCCGACATCATCGATTGATTGATGATAACACATACTCAAGACACCTTGAATCTCGCAGGGACAAAGTGGGTCAATTCACAGCTCACATTCCATTTTCACATTTTTCATGCTGATTTTGCCCGTGTGCCACCTGTGAACATAAATGTCTCCCCCGTGAAGATGTTGAACATCCTTGCACGCTCAGTTTTTGAACTTGTTTGCTATTTTGCAAGGTCTCCCCTCTCTCCGCCTTCAACTTCAGATGGCCACTGTAAGAAAACGGCTGCTGAATTTGGAATATTTCATGAATTGTGTGAAAATGGCAGGCAGGTGGATGCATACGTCATGATGACAGCAGAAATTTGGTCAAGGAACAAAAATGCGTTGTTCGGCTAATTATGGACCGGGCCCACAGTAAACGACTTTGTTTTAAAAAACGTGCATGTGAATATATCATGTTGGAAATAAGAAAAAAGCTTTTTGACTTGTTTTCTATTTTTTCCCATCATACATTATATACATCTTCGGAATTCGTTCCGTCTTGCATGCTACTCATGTGACCAGAAAAACTCTTGCTTAGCTTCGCAGCGAAAAAATTTCTTTTTGTAGCTGGAAAAAGGAAACTAAAACGAGTGAACCCCTTTTGACGTCAATATTGTCAAGTGAGGTGAGAGGAAATGTGTTTGGTTACCAGATATGACGGAGAAGAAAAAGATATTTGAAGCGATGAGGATCACACAAGAAGGATGTAATATGGTATAATCCTCCTGACGGGGAAATGTATACGTTTTTTATTCATTGAGAATTTTTTTTCGCTGACACCATCACATTTATATCAAACCTATCAGATTCCCATTCAGTATTCAAGTAGTAAACTAACAATACTCGAGAAAAAAGTGGAAATCCATTTTGCGGCGTACGTGTAGTCAGTTTTGCATGTTAAGTGGACAAGTACACTTGTCAAGATTGTCATCGTAGACAGCTTCGCTGGTAATCACCCTTCTCTATGCCTCTGCCTCTGCAGAGAGAACGGAGTACAATGCACATTCATATGAATGAAGCAGTGAAAGATAAAAAAATATGGAAATATATAACTTGGCTTCGTATGTGTACCCTATTTTTTCTCATAAAAAATGCGAACTAATCAAGCAGGCAATCAACAACTTGTGCAAACTTTATGAACTGGAAAAAAGTGGAGAGGAAAAAAAAGAATGTCCTTCACACAAGCCATTTTCCCCCGTCTCCATCCAAAAATACATTTTTACGATAAAACTTATCCAGAGAAAGCATAAAGTTTTTTCCATTTTTGTCCCCGTCCACATGATATTGATAGCATTTCTCTCTCTTGAGCAAGCGAGTTTTCGCTAAAAATGGAATTTGTTTCGGGAAGAAAACGTGTGTTTGAGGTAAAATTGGAATCATAACCCTGGTCCTATGCGTGCACAATGTATTTTTGTTACAGAAAAAAATATTACTTTTATTCTATTATACATTTAGCGTATACTGTATAGTACACATGCAGCAAAAGTTATGAATGGATTAGCAGAGTACACGAAAGTGGATTGATTTAAATAATGATTAAAAAGTGGCCTCTACCTTTCTGCTCTTGATCCAAAAATAAAATAAAAACCAGAATGGGAATCAGATTTGAGGGATAAACGTGAGGAATAAAACGTTCACGAAAAAAACACACGTGCGGAAAATCGCATGTGAAAATACCGTAATATTGAGGAAAGAAAAATCGGAAAATACCTTAGGAAAATAACTGTGGACCAATACGAGGAGAGAAAGGAGCTTAAACGAACCACATTCTCATTCAAGATCAATTGGTAATAAGATCAATTCACGTGTCTTTTTTCTTCTTCTCCGTCTCGCAGTAAAAAGCTTTCATCCACTAATTTAATTTCTTTTGCCACACATGCTTTTCCCATTTCCCTCATTCTAAAAGCCTTATTTTGCGTTAACGGATTTGCGAGGGGAAAAACACGATAAAACTTTTTTTTGTTGTACATTTATATTTTATTTCCAAAATTGGAAAGATTTTAGGTAAAGGTGAAAAGATACGCATATATCTAAGTTCAACTTTTATATCGAAATGTGTGATTGAGGCGTAAACACTATAATACTCTCTCGCGTCCATCGATGAGGATTCAGAACCAGCACTCACTCCTTCATTACGTCAGTAAAAGGATAACCTCGTTTATACTGACGGAATCGTTTGTAACAGCATTCGCAAAATATATGAGGAAAGCGTACAGAGTTAAACGAGTTATAGTGTTCGCATGCAAATGTGTATCCTCTGATTATACAAAGAGAGAGCTTTCTCTCTCTGCTGTAATACATTTTGATTGCGCAATTCCAACTAAGGTTTTTTAGGAAATAGCGTCACAGTCACAAGGTAAAAAGGACGATAGCGTTACAAATACTATGTATTTTGTGGGAAAATGGAGCTATTTTTAGCGTAATATTTAGGTGGAAAAGGGAAATAAAAAGGGTATATGCACACGCCGCACGTCTCCTATAAATTACACACATTACACCCCCGATATACATATGTTCCTTCCATACACGACTCTATATTATTTTAGTAACCTGTTTTATCAACCAAACATTTGCATACATCTTTGTATGGTCATGATGGCTTTTGTCGCGTATGTACTTACTTTTTACCTTCCTTTTTTTCCTCCATTAAGTGAAGTTATGAGAGAGAGAGAGAGAGAGAGGAGCTCTATGCGATCCTCTTTAATTATGTATGGCTAACAAATGCACATACACATTTTCTTATGCTTATATACTTTCCCCTACGAAAGCAACTGTCAATTTCATTCTCCTCCGTCCTCCGTCTCCTCTCCGAGTCTCTCTTCAACTGAAGAGGATTATAAGCCTTTCTCCTTTCACCTTAAAATGGGCATGGAGATAGAAGTCCTCCAGAAAAAAATGTGAACATTTTATATAAACCACTCGTTTAGTTACACAAATATATATAACTTTTTTCGGTATAAATAGCCAAAACAAAAGTACTGCGCTGGAAAAGGGTATTTTCCACGTTTTGCATGCATTCCTAATAATGGAAATGGAACCTTGTATTTTCTCCTTGTTTCCTGTCATTATCCTATTAACTTCTTTTTCCCTTCATTCATGCACACACAATACCTCTTCGTATATTATTCCTTGAGAGAAGGACTGGAACGGGAGATTTTTTTTTCTGAATAAAAAAAACAAAATTATCACATGCATTCACATACTACAAGTTTGACTCTAAATATACGAGTTGGCCAATCCAACTGACATCATCCTTGACAAGTGTGCAATCTACGTCCACGCGACCCCAGGCCGATGACGTTAAGCAAATTATTTTTGTATATAAAAAAAGGTAAAATTAGTTGCTCACCTCTTATATATTTAGAGGAGGTGGAGGAGAGTGACTACACATTTCCATTAAAATGTCCGCAAAAATTTTCCCGTTTAGCGAAAAGCACGTCTCATTAAAGAATAATTACCTTTAATTCAGGAAAGTCGGTGGAACAACATCGTCGTCACACATACATCACCTGCGAGAAAGAGAGAGAGAGAGAGAGAGAAAGGAATCCTATTGGAAAGGAGAGGATAAATGTGATACGTGCTCAATGGGTTATTTGATGGATATTACTTTTCAATGGGGAATTCAACAAGCTTCTTTTCCTTTTTTTCGTGGTAAAAAGGAGACAAAGTCATATGACACTTGTATGTGTACACACGCTACACACAAAATACATATATCGAGTGAACATGAACACCTCACCAACGATCGATTCCCTTTCTCTCCCAAACTTGATACATATCTCTACACCTTTTTTGAATGGAGCCATTTTGAGCAAGAGAGAGAGAGAGAGAGAGAGTGGTGAAAGCTGAAATGTAAATCTAGCTTGAGGTGATATCCTTTCTACTTGGGAACGGAGGGAGAGAGAGAGAGAGAAGAGGGAAATGAGAAAAGTTTATATATAATTTCTTGTGGACGGGGACAAGGGAAACAAAAAGTCGCTCCAGAGGAGTACGACTGGAGGCGAAAGCAAACTGAGAAACAATTTTTTCTCCTCTCTTTCTCTACACAAAATATTAAAGTACATGAACAGCCCACATTTAAGTCTCTTGTCACTTTTAGCGAAAGCAACACATGGTCCACAGGTGTATGAGGATCGACTTGTCGTAAAGACAAAAAACTTGTCTCCCCCTACACACATTCGCAACTGAGTCGTTCCCCCGAAAAAAAATATACTTTTTCCATTTTAGAGTAATTGTGAAGGTGTGCTTTCCCCTTGTGTATTAACTCCTCCGCAATGCTCTTACTCTGACTCATTTTATAGTTTATGGGTGGATGTGGATGTGGATGGGAATACATCCCAACGGGTTGAAAAAAACGTTTTGGAATTTTTATCTTGGATTTGGATCTCTCTCTCTCTCTTTACGCGAAAAAACGTGATAACGTATATATTTTTCAGTCTTACCGCAGGGAAAATGACAAGTGATGTGTGAGCACTAAACGAGCTGTCATCCACACATCCTGAATCCCAAGATTACAAAATACGTGACATCAACTCTGACCTTCTTCCCTACCACCGCTATAAACGAGTGTGTGTTGAAAAAATGTTGGATTGGATTGAAAATTTAGTGGAACAATTTCAATTTTCCTTTTCCGTAATCAAATCTCGCAAAAAGTGGAGGCTCATGACGATGAGCGCATTACGACCGATTAAGAAAATGAAGCCCTCTTGTTTCTCGGTGTGTATAGGAATTTTCGTTGGGATAGCCTACTTTTCCCCTGTTCGCGTTCTCCAATTTAGAAGTCGGATCACATTCCACACATCTTCTCGTTTCCACAAAATGCTTTTTCATTTGTCCGTGAACATTAAATCTGGGCTTAGCTCCGATGACATTTGCACTTTGTATTAGCATCAGTATTCCAAACAAGCTTAGTGTTCAAGGAAGGAGAAGCGCAAAGGAGGATAGAATTTAAGCGACCACCTTTTAAAAAACTGAGCCTCATTCTTCTTCTCCGTTTTTTCCAAATCCTCGCCATCATCGTCACACAAACATTCCTTCCAGTTCCAGCAGAGAATATCTTTTTCTTCGCCTCCCTCGTGTGCCACATGTGTCCGGAATTAAGTATATGAAACATGAATTACTTATTCCAGATGTCCGACAATTCCGGAGAGAAAGTTGAGGTTGAGGCTTGGGCTCGGAGAAAATGTCATGTGTCAGAAGACGGCGAAGGAAAACCCCTCTGACTCTCTTACGTGATACTTATAAAGCTGCACAGTATAGTACACCCACAAGCGGAGATTTTTTTTCCTTTTGGATCAATGTCAGAGCATTTTCTTGATTACAGTAATTATTCGGAGAGAAAGGAAATCTCATGGGTTAAATCAACTAGATGACATCTTCATTACTTTCGGCGTCATTGTACTTCTCTGTTCTCGCTCTCCTTTTTCCAAGTCGTCATCAAGAATGTCATAGCGTCACGTCACGAACCACAAGGAAAACTCATTACGACTCAGATGATAAAATGACTTTCGTCATCCTCTCTGCACAAATCTCCACTCATTAATCTAGACTCGGAGAAAGGAGGGAATTTTTATGACGAAAAAAATGGATGACACAAAAGGAGGGGAAGTAATGGAATATGTGGACTTGCATACTAAAAAAAAATTTCCCACGCGTCATCATCCTCCCATTTTCACAACAGTGCGGCACGTGTGGCACATGTAATTACTTACGTAAAATAATACTAAAATAGCATATTCACAGTTTCGCAATAAACGTGGAAAGCACTTCGTGTGTCCCAGTGTTAACCCAAGATGACATACTTAATACTTATGTGATAGAGCATATAGCTTCTCGCTTTCTCTTTTAAAAAGTAGATTTCCTCGTGGAGCTTACATTAACCGCGGATATCTCGGAAAACGAGAGGCAAATTGCACATTGCTCGAATACTTTCCTTTCACTCGTGCACAATCCCCGTGTCCGCGTGTCTCTCTCTCTCTCTCCACAAGAATGCCAAGAATGATGCTGCTTTTATTGCCAAGATAAAAATCAGGGAGAATATTGTCTGCTCTTGTGCGTAGTGCACTTCATCCCACTCCTCCAGAGAAAGAGGAGAAAGCACCGAACAAATGGGCCATTTTCCTAAATTTTTAAAGTAACTCTGTGTGTTCTCTGTCCCACTCTCGCTGAAATTATGTGTCCCTGATGGTGATCCGATAGTGGAAAAAAGAGGAGAAAAAAATCTACTCCAATCTCAACCTGGCCTTCCCAACATATTATCACGAGATATGTCCTTAAGTTAAGGTCATTGTTTTCCCTATTGCTTTTACTACACTAAATGTACGTTTTCACGAGGAAAAATAGAAAGTCATTTTCCACATCACATTTTTTTTCTCTGCTACCCTGATGCAGATGGATCTGAGCTGGGCGAGAAGATGAGGTGTATGTGACCATCAAGTCCACGCCCACAGTCGTTTTATGTCGCTTTATGGTGGCATCATAAAAAAAGGAACACACCTCAAAAAGCATTTCGGGGAGAGAAAGAAAGAGGAGAAAGTTTGTAGCACACACCTCCAACCTCCATATCAATATGTGTAAATGCACATTGCATATATTATATGCACACCAAGTTTTAGGTTAAGAAGAACACCAAGAGTCCATTCCCCAAAATACATTATTTTTTGGTATATAAAGTGGTTTGGTCAGAATAGTGTAATTATCATATTTGCGTCATCAACCCATCCCTCCACCTTTCTAATCTAAAATAGCCACCTGTGAAGTGGCCTTGCTTTCCTTTTGCCGGCCTCAAAAAACGTCACGTAAATTTCATTCTATTATTCATAACAGTCTGTCCACAGGTTTTAGCTCGACTATATAGCCCGTCACTCCAACTCCCCTCCATACTCCATCCGGCTTTTACGAACACGAAAATGATAAACATTGACCAGCAGCTCTAGCTGATTGCGATACCATTATACACAAATATACATTCTTCGCACGTAAATATAGTTCAATTAGAAATGTGTTTCCATTAAACTCCAGAAATAAACTGGAGAACAGCGTCGTTATTCCTTCCTCCAATGTGCCATAGTGCCACACTGTCTTTTCTCCACTTTAAAATATGGGTCCGTCCCCGTCGTGGCCCGTGACGTTCGTCCAAGTGTGTGTGTGTGTGTCTCGTGATAATGTCTACGATACCTTTTCATATTCCAATTTTATGATTTCGTTTTTATGCACTTTCCAAATCCCTTCCTCTCCACTCAACTCACTCAGGCTATTGACCCGTTTTCTGGGGAAGTGAACCAAAAAAGAAAGTGGAAACACGCATGTGGATGTGGAGTGGTGGTAACTATTTGAATGTGTGGAGAGTAGAGAATTCCCCAAATAATATTATTGTCTTCGTCTTCTGAACTCAATTGGTCTTAGTCTTGGTGTGTGGCTGTGGCTAGGCTTCGTCGTGGACGTGGAGAAAAAAGTAATGAATTGGAGTAATAATGAGAGGAGAATGAATACGTGAAAATCCCTTATTGCATGACTCCCCTTTGAGAAAAAGGAAGAGAAAAAAATATCCTGAACTAAAGTGGAATATGGTTGGAGAAAGCCACATAGTTCCTCATAGCCTTTTGTAAAAAATGTATATACAATTTATATGCATATTTGTATGTCCAAAGGTAATACACTTCTTTTTGTGTTTTTTGTCGGCTTTCCACAAAAAAAGGTGAAGGAGAAAAGTGTATTTTAGTGTGTGTGTCGTGTGCCGTGCCATTCTCCTTCAAATCCATTGACGTAAGCGGTCTGTTTTATAGAGAGAGAGAGAAAAGAGAGAGAAAATAGGCTAACAATTTTTTTATTCCGTTTAGAAAAAAATAGTGTATGCTTATAGTATTAGTATACATTAATTATACTATTCAAGTGAATTTTTCCTTTTGTGTGTTTGTGTGTACCTACGCGCCTTCAACTCAATTGCCACTTTGTTGTACGCTATCGTAATCGGGATCACATCAAGATTTCCTCAATGAAAAAAAAAACACAAAACTCGTACAAGTCGAGTGGAGGTCTGGAGGATAAAAATAGCATTTTTTCAAGTCATACACGAGGTTTTAATATGCATTATAAAAAGGAGTCTGCTTTCTTTTTGAGAATTTCTTTTTCGAGTTAAGTCGTAAATGCTTTGTTGGAGGAGGAATACAGAAGTTGATGAAAGAAGACGAAAATGTTTTTTCTTCGGTTCGGTTAGTAGCTTTTCCTTTACAAATATTTTTTTTTCTTCAAAAAAATGGAGTCCTTGTTGATGAGGTGAACTTGGACTAGTGGAGCGAGTCGAGTAAAGAGCTTCCTGTATTTACACACATTTCCCCCCGGGTTTGGCCCGCCTTTCTAATCGGTAATTGCTGAGAAATCAAGTGTAATTACTGAGACGAACGAAAAGAACAAAAGAGAGGAAAAACGAGGGTCAAATTTTATATTTGCTACTTTTATTTATATTTACTGTGTGTAATAATTCCTATTTTTGTTTTATTACAATAATATTCTGCGAAATCGGTTCAGTTTCCATTTGTAATATATTTTGAATTTGGGCTGAAAATGTATATTAATTGTCCAGCTAAATTGTACCAGGAACCTCCCTCCGCGGGGGAAATTCTTCGTGGGTGGTCTCACTACGTAGGCGCACTTATTTCCATACTGTCTACGTAATTCAGAACAATTTTAATCTAATTCGGTACAATATGCAAGCGTAACATATTTTTGTGTTCGTAAAAGTGAAAGTTGTGACACAAAAAAATTTGTTGATTGGTGTAATTGCCGATGAGGCAATATGCCACAAGTTAATAACCTGGTGAACATCAAACAATTCTGGAAGCTAAGTGCAAAATATTGTATTATAATGCCATTATGCCACCCCGCCAACTTTTCTCATCCATATTTCCGTTTGTCCAGGGAAAATAGAAGGTAAATGTCAGCGAGATCGCTTCGGTAGATAATCACTTTTTCCTAATGGACTTAGCAACAGGATAGCATTTTTTTGGTGGAGGCGGACAGTTGAAATTTTGGTGAGTGGTGAGGGTGGGCTAACGTCTCAGGTGGGCTTTTGTATGTTTCTCCTTTTATCAAGTGAACGAGTTTCATTTGAAAGAATATTCTCTCTGGTCTTGGTCTGAACTGCATGACTACTTTTTTTTACTGTAGTTCAAAAACCACAGTACAAAATTTTATCACTTGACATTCAACTTTTGTTACACATAGCCACAGTATTCGTACATACCTTCCCTTCAACGTCAACTTAATGTTTAGGTATAAAAAGAAGAGGTCTTATGCATGATTCATGTTCCCCTAAGAGCATCTAAATGCAGACGGAAGTGGAGAGGAGAGATGATGAAAAAAATAGTTGACATGAGAGAGAGAAGTGAAAGAATAGCATTTTCCCCCAAGTACGTGAGCACTTTCCAATACGAGCATATTTCCACTTCGACAACCCCTTTCCCCTTTTTCACTCAAATTCCAAAAAAAAAACTTTTTTCACCAGTCGTCTTTTCCCGTTTCCACTTGTACCGTTTCTCCAGGTGAAGCACGCAAAACATATAACAATGCTTTCTCGCATGAAGTTGACCTCTGACATATCATGTTTGGTTAGTGTGTGTGTGTGGTGGCATGGTGGGTCGTCTCCATCAATTTTTCTTCGTCTTCTCTCGAATCCCCCGTCAACTTGTGCTCGTGCTTCTCGCAAATAATAAAAGCAAGCAAGCCAATTTAGAATTTTTGGAAGGAAATAGGAACGCGGAGTTTTTTTGGAGGAAGAAAAAAAATCTCATGTCAAATTACATTCCAACTTTTCTTCTTCGTCCTCTTCAAATTGGCAAGATCGCATTGAAGGTGAGGTTGGGCAAGTAGAAAATGAAATGCAGTTTAGTTGTTAGTTAGGCCAATTGAGTCTCCCTTTCTTTGAATGCTCACGTTCATTTCCGAAGAAGTCGTTACGGTCGGGAGAAAGAGAGAGAGAGAAAGTCAAGTTGTTTCACGGAGCTTTTAGGTAAACTTGTTTGCTTTTGGGCTCTACAACGAAATGAGAGCAATCTTTAAGTATTTCTTTCGCTCCCCATTTCTCAGGATTCAAAATCATTAGTCAAAGTTATGACGAGCTCGTTAAATATGATATTCTCGTGGAGGACATGTTTTCTATAAAAAAAATACACTTCCACGAATTTGAATGCCTCGTGCAAAAAGCGGAAATAGACAAGTTTCAAGGGAACAATAATTGTACATAATACGCAGAGGTGCTTTTCCCTTTTACACTTTCAAGAGTCATCCCATTACATATATGTCCTTTGGGTTTTATGGTACTTGTATTGGCAAAGGGCTAAAAAGCTTAAATTCAACTCATCTCGCTTTTGCACGCGAATCAATCAGAAAAAGTTGAGAGATGAGCCATTCCAATCGACTTTGGTTGTATGTATTTTTTATCGTTTTTATTGATTGTGGGAGTATGATTTTCCCCTAAATGTTTCGAAAAGCAGGGAAAATCAAGCTTTTGTTATAATATCTGGCATCAAAGGAGGACTTCTCTCTCTCTCTCTCGCCGCGTTCCGCTCCACGTCCACGCTTTTCTCCACACCGCAAAACTTGTTTCGCTCTGGTGAAAGCACACACTCACTCAGAGAATTTACGTCATTCGGGGGAGTATAGCACAAATCTGACGCTACGAAAGGGATAGAGGGAAAATAGAGATGTTTAAGCGGGGAGCTAGAGAGAGATATCTCTCTCAAAATTGTGTTTTTAGCAGAGAAAGCTTCCATTCTGCCTCTCCACTATTATTCCTTTTTTTGCTGTAAATGGTGAAAGCTTTCTCCTACACATGTCCCATCCCATTAACTCATTCTTCCTATTCATCATCTTCCCTTCAGAGACATGCATAATATTGTATGTGTATATATGTACATATGTATATGTATATATAGCCTCTAGTTTTTTGAATGGAGGAACAGTTGCCTACATTTCCCTTTTCCTCAAGACCAAGACCAAACACAGACACATACATTTCCTCTCTGACAATAGACTTATTCTTCTTCTCCCTCTCTTACGCTTGTTGTGCTTTTCTAGTGACTCTCGAAATCATTCATTTCCCATTTTCACAATGAGAACGGCAACCTCTCTCTCTCAACAAGGAAAAGCTGAGGAGGAAGTGATGAGGGTACTTTTCTCTCTCTCTCTCTCTCTCTCTCTCTCTCTCTCTCTCTCAACTCCGTCATATTCATGTCACACTTGAGGACAATCGACTGAATGAAATACATTTCCTCTCGAGATCACGTGAAATATCCGTATGCACACACAACTCTATTCATTTCTGCGTACACTTTCATTTCTTTTCTAAAAAAATGTATCACCTTTTCTCCAGAGTTGAACTTTAAACTTCACCCAGAAGGAGAGTCTATATGATGGCAAGTTCCAATTACAGAAGAAGGAATAAAAAATGGAGAGAGAGATGTCGAGGGCGAAATGTGAAATTGACTTAAAGTCGTAAAGAATTTCACTTTTTTCTCTTTCGTATTCCCTTTTGTGTCATATATTTGTCTGGAAGGAAGGATAATCCCAAGGAACACCTCTTGCGGTGGTGGTGAATGTGAATGTGTGTGTGTTGCGGGAAACCTTCGAAATGAAATCAATTTCATGCCTTGTCCATTCTTCCATGACACGTCTCTTTTTTACCACGTTGTTTTCGTCTCTTGGAGAAAGGTTGAAGAATACTGTGATGCTCGTGTCGTAATAATACACTTGGTCCTCAGTAAAAGAATCTCCATCAAAAAAAATTTATTCTATCTTTTTATGTGGAAATAGGATAAGAAGACTAGAACGCTGCACTTGACCGTTTCTAATAATTTTTTGAAGGGGAACGTCAAGAATGACTGCTTATTACATTTGCAACAAAAGAGTTCCACCCACACTTATCGCGTGTACTGGTACACGTGTATTTTTAGTACCTGGTGCCCTCTTAAAACATTTTTATGCTCAATTCACTTTTCTCTCTGAGGTCAACTTCAACTCCGCTATAAAAAATTCGGCGATGATGGAAAATGTAAAAGACAACAGGTCTGAAGTTTCATTGGAATAGCGGTTAGCTTTAGAATACATTAGAAATTGGATATTGTAATCGAGTTTTTTATATATTCTTTGTTCCGAACATTTTTTCATTCATACATCCTTTTTATGGCCCATGTCCATAATTTTCTTTTCTTCATTTAATCCATCACGTACATCTCTACTTGGGTGTGCACTATGCAGGTAGACAATTTTGACAAGATATGATTTTGGCTTGATACAATAAGATTGCATCTTGGCTCAGCTCATAATACTGATTACGATGAAAGGAGGAGAAAATTGTATACAATTTATCCTTTCTCCGACATGAAACAAAAACTGAATATGGTCTACACAATTATGGAAAAATAGGGAAAGTTTTGTGGGAGTTGGTTAAGACTTAAGATAGATATAATATGTGTGTGGCATTAACTCGGAGCGAGTGTGTGAGTAGAAGGTGAAACAAATGATGACAAATGAGAGGAGCACACGTCTTGATTTCTTTATTAGGAAAACGTTATGTACACTTTAGGGCAGAAACACAATCTTCTCCCACTCCTCAACTTGTCTCGCCATCGCCATACACCACCACCGTCCGCTGTGCATCCAACCAAACCTCACAAGAGCAAGATTGATTGAGCATTTTTTTCTCTCTCTCTCGCTCTTTCCTCGACTCGAGCACAAGAACACAACTCACTCTTTTCCTCGTGACGAATGAGTTTTCTGGTGTAATAGACACGGTATATATTTATTTGCGGGCAATGTTGTGGTCTTGGTCTGCTAAAGTAGTCCGATATTTTCTCTCTCTCCCTCGCTCTTGTTTTCCTCCCGAACATGATGTTTTTGTGGTCTCGGTCATTGGTCAGCAGAAAGCTAGAATATTGTGATGTTTCAGGTCTTTGGTTTTATTTTCTCGGTCTGATGGAATTTTGCTCCTTTTCCCCTTTCCCTCTTGGTCTTGGACTGGACTAAACTCCACACTTCCGTCTCATTCTCGCCACTTGATTTCCCAAAGTGAGGGAGATGCGATATATAATCTATAAACGTATGAGCTCTAATCCTTAAGCATTTCACTTCGATGGTGAGGTAAGTAAGAGTCTAATGTCTTTTGGATGGAGGATTTAGGACAGTTAAGTACTAAACTCGTGGACAATGTATAGACTGTCGACGTTGGTCGTCGAGTGTGTGGCAAGAAATGAGGAAAATGAATGGGAAAGAGGCAGCAGCAGAATATAGCAGCAACATCCATGCTTTTGTTGTCTTTCTCTCTGTTATGCAGCCTCCCACGAGGATTTTCACTTTTCCATTAATTATTTTACTGGAGTTGTGAATTAACTATTTATACAAGAGGTAAAGAACATTTCTCCAGTTTTCACTTTTTTCATGTGTATGCCTTCTCCCCGTATCTCTCTCTCTCTCTGTATCCTCGCTGCTAACAGAGGAAACGCTTTGGGAGTTAGCCCTTTATGAATGTCCTTGGAAAATTGAAAATCTTTTCAGAGTTTTCAACGTGCACACCTACACGAATAAGTCCCTTTTTAACGAATAATCCCTACAGCCAATTTTCTCCAAGAAAACACTCCTGCCGAGCTAAAATCGGAGAGAGAGAGAGAGCTAGCATTTGTGTAAGGAAGAAAAAAGAGTGTGGACTGGGGACATGGCGAGTTCACAACTCTTGGGTCCTTCTTTTCTCTCTCTTCTGAAATGTGTCAGAAGCAGTTACTCCTTTTGCAAATTGCACACTCCCTCGCATAAAATTCCCCTTTCTCCTCAAAATAAAGATGTTTTTCACATTGCAATCCTTCTCTCTCTCTCTCTCTCTCTCTTTCTAAAGTTTACTTTTATTCCCTTTGATTTTATCCCAAACTTGTTGCTGCTCCTCTCCCGTATTTTAACCGGAGGGAAGTCCCCTTGAGTTCAATTTGAAGGAAAACTTTGAAAATTCAATTATGAGAGTGTAATCGTAGAGCACACACCCTCGGTGGATATTTAAAAAAAGTTAATTCATGCAAATAAGGGAAAGTTTCGAGGAAATTGGGAAAATGTCACGATCCCATATAACCTCCCAATAATCCGCGACTCACCTGATTTTAAGCAAAATATGACTCGGATAGCTATAAAAAGTAGACGACACACACACTCTCTCTCTCTCTTTTGCTTCTTGCCTTTTTCGTCACCATTTCCACGCGATCGTAAAATACATGTTATGAGCGTAGGTGAGCACGGATGAAAATTGCAGGGAAAAGAGAATGCGGATAGCGTGTGTGCATTACACAGCCACCGGGTATCCACAGTTTCCCAATGCCACAAAGACATATCCTGTGATTATCACGGTCTGTTTCGTCTCCAATCTAACATGTGATGCGGAGATGACAGTGATCCTCATATTCTCATATAAAAGATTTTTTTCCAAGGTATATACCCTTTTTATGTGGTATCATCGTCACAAGCGCGTTCATACATATTATATACTTCGCCTCGTGAACCCGTTAATGGAAAGTAATGACACTGTATGCATCTAAAAGTTGATGATGATCAACCCACTTCGGCTTCCTCTTTTTGTTTCCCCCCTGTCATTATATTGACACTGTATATAAGGATCATAAAAGTTATCCTCCTTCCATAGGCTCCAATTTCCTCCACTCTTTACATTGTATCCAGCCATATAAAATTCATATTACGCGTTTTGAGTATATATCCTATGCTCATGGAATGGAGAAAATGGGTGTGTCGCCATCAACTCGAGGAAAAAAATGTATTTTTGTCGTATGTATATGTTCGACGACGTTGGAACGCTAGGAAAGTATGTCTATATTCCCTTGCCTGGGAAGTGCATACTTATTTATTGATATACTTTTTAACTTTCCTCCGGAAGGAATCTTTTTTGAAAACCAGGTTTTCAGAATCAGCGCTTTTAATTCCGTCATGCACGTATCACGTGAACCAGTCCCTCGGGATATTTGTGTACTTTTGGAAAATAGACGTCGTTTTAGTACCTTGTTAAAATGTAAAAGTGTGTTGTGTCGGAGTGTGTGTGTGTGTAGCCCATGATTATTGTATCAAATGTTTGCAGAGAAGTATTGGAAGCTAGTCGCTAATTTCCGGTGAATTATGGAAATCATTAAAGCGCCAGGATTATACAACTTCCAACTTTTCTCGAGTTTTTATCCAGAAAATAACAAAAAAAATGTTTTTATATATTTTATTTCTTGAGAAGGGTACAATACGGGGGAGCGTATGACGCGCATAAAATCTCTATTTTTATAACTTATTATTCCAATTTATTTCCATCCGAGTGTGCTCTCCTCGACAATGAACGTCGTTTCTTGTGTCATTTGTTCGGAAAATTAAGCAGAGGAAAATATATTTGGGGAAGAATGGAACAACTCAGCTGCATATCTCTCTTAGTTCATCTGTCAAAATTCCGAGCTGAGGAGGAAAAATGTGGGGGGGGGGACTTTTTTTATTCGAGAAAGAAATAACTTTATATTCTTCTTTTTTTTTGCATTTACTCATCCCAACTCACTCCCACAGTCAAATTTTCTTCTTCTTCTTCGCAAGAATGAGTGAAAATGGAGAGTAAAAGGATGTGTAATGCAAAAGGGTTTGAAGTGAGAGGAATAATGGATTGATTCCTTCATAAATTATTTATTCTCGCTTTCCCCCGTGAAAATTCCCTTGAGATCCACACAATCCACACAGTTCTGCTCTCCTTGGGCTAAAATGTTTTACTATTTTTTTGCTCTCCTGGAAAATGTAGGCAGAATAAAAGCGTGACGTGGGCACAGGCAAAATGTCTGTATCTAAATTATTCCTCGGGTAAATAAGGAAAATGAGTGAGAATCTCGAGTTTCTTGAGGACACAAAGAGGATTTTAGTCAAGTTGATTCGATTGTTTCTCCACCGATCCAAGTTGAGCTTGATGTAGTCTCAGAATGACAATAAGGGGAGAGCGCGCAGTCTACCTTTACCCAAGACGACATGATTTTTTCCCTTCGCTTCGTTGCACAAGATTCAAGAGCTCAAATACTCTCTCTCTCTCGAACACACACACACAATTTTTAGCCAACAGTTTCATCCAGTCAGTGATTCGTGAACAAGCTCTAAATGCACATAAAATATATTTTCTTCATGAATGAATACTAGTGCTAGCCTCCATGCTTTTCTCCATCTTCTCCAGTCCGTAATTCCTGTGTAAATCCGAAACAAAAAAAAGTTTTGCTCATGCGACTTTCTCTGCCTTCCCTTAATAGCCTCATTGCGTTGTTGGTCAAGTGGTCGTCCCTCACTCATCCTTTCTCTTCACATTTATTTCCAGACTTGGCCACAATCAGAACTCTCAACTCAACTCAAAGAGTAAATAGACAAACATATGACATAAGTCAATCTAAAACGAGGACGTAGACTACATCGTCAAGAAAATTTGCACATTCTATTCTGGCCAGGGTGTGAAAATTGAAAAATACATTTGGACAAACCGTGTTTGCTTTATTTTTACCTCTGATTTGCATAGTGAACGTCACATGAATATGGATATGCGAATCAACCTCTTCATTTTCGAGAGAGCTCCCGCCCTACACGCCACCTCCCAAAGATCATACTTTTCTTCAACTTTTTTTTGTGTTATATATTTTCCTCGTGAATATACAACACAGGTATTTTCTCTGACATGCAAAAGTCAAAACTGGAATTTGTTGAATGGTATATAAGCACTCATCCAAGTTTCCTATCTTGAATAATAATGTAGGGAAATAGGGGGACGACGCAGGCAAGAAGTCGAAGTGAAAGTCTTTTCTCCCCCCAAAAAAACTTTTCTTCTCTCCCCCACTATAAATAATGTTGTAAAGCATTCCCTCTCTCTCTCTCATCCTTTTATGCTTCCATTTCTACACTTTTTTATGGATGTACATCCTCACGTCTATCCTCCCACGCGTTCTCCTATACTCCTGCCTTATTTCAACATACATATCTGGAGGGAGAGTGGCGAGAGAGAACGTAACAAGGGGAGGAAAAAGAGGAATATCATTACAACGCATTGCATTGGTGGAAGAGCATCAGCGATCATCATGTTTTCCCCCAACTATTATTTTTATGTGGAGCACGAACTGAAATATATACAAGGAAAACTATAGCTTTTTTCGTAATGGCACGAGTGTGTGTGTGTGTGAGCCCAGAGAAAGTTTTTTTTGTTTGAGGGAGATATCGTTCCGCATAATACTCGAGGAGAAGAGAGAAAGCGGCTACATACGGGTTCTAGGATCGGGTTCATTGAGAAAGGAGAGAGAAGTAGCAGTAAGCAGTGTGGTTACGTAGTCTTATATTGACGCTCTCTTATATTTTCCAACCATCTTCGTATCATATTCGTGTGCTCTCTCTCTCTCGCTCTCCCCAGTGAAATTTTTTTTTCTCGGATATTTTTGGGATCCCGGGGCGCCGGGATGTCCGGTTGGCAGAGTGCCAACTATCCATGACGTCACAAGACTCTTCTCCTTTCCCCATACAAAATATGTAGCTGACTGAGAGCTGAGAGAGAGAGAAAGAGAGAGCTAACGCTCTGGAATGCATATGCTGGATTGGGAACGCGTATGATGGAAAATGTTGAGGGGAAGTTGGAACACATGTAAGTACATGGGACGGATCCGCACACTAGTCCCGTTTTTTTTCTACTCGTCTTCTCAGCTCTCTCTCATTCATACGAGAATATGGAATTGTTAAAGCCTCCCCCATCATGATGAACATTTTATGTACATAGGTACAATAAGCATAATCTATACTTTTGTGAAAAGTGATGTAAGGCAATACTCTCACCATCATCCATTCATGAGATTCCCTTGAGTCAACAGAAAAAGGAGCATTTTAGCTTTTGTCATAAAAAAAACTCTTCTGCACATACTCAGAGAGCATGCATGCAAACTCCTTTCGTCATCGTCATCATCATCATCATCATCGTCGTCGTCCTTCTTCTTTTAGGATCGTCATGTGATTGTACTTTGTTTCCTCCTTAGGATCTAGAAAGCTAGAAGATTAGATAGCTAGCTAGAATTTTTTTTATTGATTCGGCTCAAGCTAAAAAGGATATGTTGAGAAAGCGCCTTTCCCTTTCCTTTTGCATTTCCTTCCGTCAAACTAACCTTTTGAGAGGAGAAAAGAAACATGCATGAAACATCAATCCATTAAGTATTTGTCGCCGGATTAGGAGAGAGAGAGAGAGAGAAAAAAGTCAAAGTCGTCAGCGAACAATTTTTTTCCCCTCTCTCAAAGATTGTGTGACGTTAAAAGGGAACGTGATGAATTGGAAAAAAGGTTTAAAATATACACAATATAAGAAAAGGGAGACTTTCTTCGTACACCTTCGCCTCAAAATGTTTCAATAGGCGAAAAAAAAGAATAAGAGAATAAAGGTGAGCGACGTCGGCGCGACTGAGGTACGCAATAAAAGTAATGAGGTTCTGGCTCCAGGTTGCTTGCTCCGTCTTCCTTTTAACTACGCGTAATGTGGAAAAATGTTTGGTGGTGGTGGCGGTGCGGGTGGATGTGGATGTGGAGGAAAAACGCGCTTCTCCAGAAAAAAATAAGATTGGGGAAAAAGTCCGGTTGGAGTTGGAGTGGAGGACCTAGACCACCATATCTAGTATTAAAAGAGACAAGTCTTCATAAACTCTTTGCTGCGCTCCTTTTTTTGTTGTTCTTCAATTGCCTGAGAGAGAGCTACATGGATAATATAGAAGGCTTCCCTGCGTAAAGACTTTCTCTCTAGCTCCACCATGTCGAAATTGTGTAGCCATGAAGCAATTAGCTCTAATTGAATTCCTCCCTTCAGTCATCAAAACGGAAAGCGGGATGGGAAAGAAAAGAGAGCGCCGTGGAGAAGAAACGCGTATTCTACACACACACATTCATACATGAAGATAATCTTCTTCTTCTTCTCCCACCGCCGTGTTATTATTCTTATGATGATCATCATCCTCGGAATACTTTATATCCTTGATTGTAAATCAAATAGAGACTGGCCCCCCTCAAAAATACATGTAATCCATTTTCTCCCGATATTTCGTCGTCGACGTCGTCTCCAAAAAAAAGAAATGTTATGTTTTAACCACTTTCCCCTCACACAATCAGTCTAAATATTCCCAATCCGGCATTTTGGAGCCGCTATTGGAATAAAGATGGAGACTTGTCAAAGTCAAGAAAGAAGTAAAAGTACTTTCTCCGTATTATTTTCAAAATGCACAATGCCACTCACTTCATTTGCGTAAGATGCTTGAATGACATCAACTCATGGAGAGTTGGCTGGAAGGAGTATAAGAGACGTACGTACTCTTTCCCCTTTGCAAAAAAAAAGAAGAAGAAAAGATTTTTCTTTTCTTATCTTCAAATGAGACAAACTTGTTTATGTCAGCATATCCACATCCACACACACACAACCAACCAAGCCCACCACCCACATCTCCCTCGTCACTCTTTTTATATGCCGTCAGGCAAACTTGGAATGGAAATTGAGAGACGTGATGTGTGCGAATGACTACAAGTCTTTTTGTGTTACACTCATGAAAATAGTCGTAATCCTTAAATGTGAGGAGACTAGTCTAAGGATGATATAACATGAGTTGATCCTCTCCTTATTTTTCATTGAAGCACGGGAATGCACTCTCTCAGGCTCCACTCCATAAGGCAATATTATTCAGGATTTGAGACTGGTTCTGGTTCTGGTGCATTTTGGAATGTGAAATGTGTGACTAGTTGGCCAGGCCTAGGCCACACACATACACACAAATCTTGGAATGTGGGAGAGAGAGTGGAAGTGGAAGCTAATGTGCAACCAGAGATTGACCTTGTAGATTATGTTCCATTCCCTAAGAACAAGTCATGCATGCAAGCCTTTTTTTGCACAAAGGCAACGATTTTTTTTCTCCTCTGGTAAAAGAGTCGATGACGTCCGTGTGGGTGGATGTATGATAGTGGAAGATGGCGGTATTCACTCACAAGAGTGCAATAATGATTTTTTGTTTCATCCAGTAATTTCCACTCTTGCTCAACTAAAAAGAAGAAGACCATATTCTCATTCTCCAAACAACTGGAGATTGGATGGAGAGTGAGTATGCATCTTGACAGATATATGTGCGCCAGGACACACCAGTCTTGTGTTTGTTAAAGTGTGTGCAAACAAGCAACACCTGTCCCATTCAACAATTTTCCATTCATTCACTCACCCAAGCATGGAATGCGGAGGGACGCTGGTTTTCTTCTACAAGAACTTTTTTCCGCGCTCTCTCTAGTCCCATGAAAAGGGAAAATATATATCGCTATTTCGCCAGAATATTTATATGCATTTTTATGGATATGAAGGTATGTGGAAATCCTTGTGCTGGTTATCTTTCTCTCTCTCACCAGTTTCCACTTTGCCACATACACACACACAGCTTTCTCCAGCCGAGTGGCGTAGCCACAGTTGGCTCACTCTCGCCAACTGTATTAAACGTGTTTTTCAAAGTCACATGAAAGTAGTAGAGAGAAATATATGCAATATATGAATGCATACTTTTTATATATTTTCCCATTGTGGAGATATGGGAAAGGCGATAAAATGTAATGTAGCTGGTTGTCGCCTCACTTCACTTTGGAATATGGGTCGCTTCTGCTCCTGTGCAAAAATAGAGAAAACCTGGTCAAAAAGTACCTCACTGGACTTGGAGTACATACCTTGTTCCCATTGTTCTCCTTGTGACTATAGGGAACCCTCGGAGTAGCCCGTTTTTTTTCTCAATGAAGCTCTAAACCACTCAATGAACTTTTCGAGTATGAATGAAAATGAAAAAAAAAATCTTTCGCGAAAAAAAATCTCCTTATACTCCTTTCCCTGTCCTTCCTTTTTTGCTGCAGTTGCACCATATTTTCTACACATATCTTATAATACTTACATTTTTTTTTATCGAAATGTCTCTTTCTCTCTCATCCACGTCATCAAGACGAAAAGAAGCTATTTCCTCCTCCATCTCTCCCTCCTCCACTATTACAATTATTATTACCGTTTTTTATTGCTGGAGCTAAGGACGAATAAAAAAAGCCAAGGAGTGTAGCCATTGCGTGGAAATTTTATTAAAAGGAGAGACTCCTTTGAGAGATGTAAAAAAGGATTGTATATATTCCGCCTTCGTCTTTTTCCTCCCTCAACTCAACACAGACTTCACTTCAGACACACAAGAAAGAGGTTCGAAGCAATTTCAATGTTCTCTTTCTCGCTCTCCCCTTTGTTTTCTTTTGATTATTCCATTGCTTACGTTGTTCTCGAGGAGAGTTTCGACGGGAGGGAGAGATAGATGCACATGTTTAAAGTGTGCTTTTCTCAGAGCACAAGTGGGAATGGGAATAGTAGAAGGATATAACGGAGAGGAGGAGAAGGAACATTGTAGATATCTCCTCTAGAGCTTCTTTTAATATTCGCTATAAAAGAGGGGAAGTATAAGACAGTCATATTCTACAATCTATACGTTCTTGTTATTTCACAATCACATTTCCTATTCATGACAAGAGCATCACAATAATAGTACATATCTTTACACGAAAAAAATAAGCCAGACTTTTCCACCTAAAACCTGATGCAGGGACGAGGAGGGCAAGAGTAAGATAAATGGCGTTTAAAAACTTTCTTTCAAACTTCAGCGTCTCTGAGAGCGAGTGAGAAAAGTTGAGCAACTCATTCCATTCTCTTTGGGAGTATACCGTAAAACGTATAATTATAGCCCATTTCTGTAAAATCTTTAACGTCCATTTCTTCCACTTGATTTCTCGTTAGCGAATATTGTTTTACGAGAGTCCAGCATGATTTACAAAGTTTACGGTATATCTTTTATTATTCCGCTCGACAAAATCTGTGTAATCTCTGCTTCATTTATACACACATTTATATATATCCATCTAAAGAATCTAAACCTCAACCTCAACAACTCTTCGCAAGTTCTCATTGCGTACAAAAATGATATCAATTTGGATATCACGCAGAAGTACAAAATATATACATATAACGGATAGCTCAGTCACTCATTCCCTCTTTTGCTGGAAGCAACACTCCAAAAATATCAATAGACTCATAATATTTTTTTGGCAAACTCATAAAAAACTTTGCATCAATTACAAGAGGATAGGAAGAAGAGGAAAATTTTCCGCTTTGCCCACAGAGAAAATGTCTGTGTTTTCAGCTATTTTGGCAAGTGTTGGAGAAGCAACAGCAGAAAATTTGTAAGTAAAATATATGAGAAATGCAGCAGAGCAAAGAGGGAGAAAATTACAATGCGTCATTCCTCAGGAATTGTTTTAGAAGGAGAAGAAAAAAATTGTAAAGGGAAGGAGGAAAATGAGAAGTGCATGCACACGTACACACAAAATTTTGTATCCAGTCAAAACTTGTTAGGTAAGGGGAAAGTATATAAAAGAAAGTTTGCTTTTGCTTTCTTCTCTCTCTCTCTCTCTCTCTAACTACATCTAAAGAGTTACAGTGTTCCTTCACTCAACTTTTTGTTCCACTTTTATTCATCGTCATGTAGCATGTGATTGTCTCATTCATTCATGCTCTCCCAACTATTGTTCATATTCATTCATACTTTTACTCCCTTTTTCTCCATAAAAATGAGAAAAGAAAAGAAAAAAAACTCGACTCCTCTCTCTCCCTCTCTTTCCTAGAGGCTCCAGCACTCTGACGATGATGTCTGGCTCGAAATGGAAAAAGTCAACTATATTTCCAGAATATGGAGAGGTCCTGTCCTGGCAAAAAAAGTGTTTTATGTTCTCTATAATCATACTAGAAAATAATGTACAAGATGGAAAAAATAGAAAGTTTTTTTTTCGGACGAAAGAAAAAAATGAGTTTCTATTTTTGGTATACGAATAAAGGGGAAATTGTTGGCTAAAAATGTCAGCAAAGAATGGAGGATAAAAACGTGTGGACTAGGGTCTAGGGAAGAAGAGAGCTCTCTACTATAAAGTCAAAGCACAAGGAGGAAAGTTTTTACAACTTATACAAAGAAGGTTATAAGATCGTTTTCGGTGTAGCTTCCCTTTCAAGCTCTCAAGCTACCTACTTTCACTCACGTACTTTCTCCAAAGAAAACACAATACACAATTTCCCCTTTTGATTGGAGTCGCGCGCTTGCCAACAACTTTTTTTTTGTTAAAAAATAGCAAGTGTTCGGCAATAATTACTCTCTGCTTTTATTATCTTGTAACAGTATTGTGATGAGATTGAAGATATTACTAAAAAATACTAAAGAAAATTATTATTAACAACATGCCCAAAAATAACTCTAGAGTTTTATTAGCGCTGCTATTTTCTTGGGATGTTGCATAATATCTCCATTGTCGTATCTTTGTATCTCTCCTATCCTTATACAAAAGTTATTGAGCAAGAGCCTTCTCATGATCGAGGATCAGCAACCAGAAGTTACTACACTCGTGTCCCTCTCGTCACGACAAGAATGCATGATGAACGCGAAGGAAAATGGATGCTCTTACGTTATTACTCACGTTTTCTTACAAAAAAGGAAGAGTAAAAGTAAACCTGCGCTACACAAAGATATCAAACTTGCGTTACCCAACCACTTGTTTCGTAATTGTCATTTTCTTTTCTCAAATGTCATCTCTCTCACAACCTTTTCCTCGAGTTTAAGTTGAGAAGCGAGTGAATATATATATTTTTGATGTAAGGAGTTTACTGACCTTCCCCATATTAGCAGACCTCAAGGTTGCTTTCCCCTGTCACAAGTATGTTATTCCATTCATTTCTGAATACTGTAAATTGGAACTGATTTCATCAACTTTTCCTCCCTCAAATAAGTTTCTTATATCCAACAAAACTCCCAATGTTTGTCCAAAATGTCCTTTGATCTTGACTTAAGAGATGAAGGAAAAGAGAGAAAATTGATTGGAATATAAATACAAATATAGATTTTCTCTCGTGAAAACGGCATTGTTCCCTATTCTTTTGTGGAAATGCGTAAAACCTCTCGTCTTCTATGTGTGTCCCTTAAATGTTTGTTCGCTCATCTCCACACACACACACACACACACGTTGGAGTAAACAAGGGATTGAATGACCTGTGCGCGACATCAACTTATTTTGTACACCAACACACAAATACGACTAACATCGACCAAGTATATTTTTTTGTTCTAATGTTTACGCTCTTTGGGAACGAAGCTGATTCCCAGAAGATTTGGGATTATTGGATTTCCTTCCTTTTTACTTGCTTTCCCCCTTGTGCTCGTTTTTCCTTTTCGTCTCTTCGCCAAGAGAAATATTGTAACAGGATTCGGTCTGTCTGTAGTCGTCGGTGGTGAGGTGAGAGCGAGCGATTCCCATTCCATATTCTCATCTCTCTCACTCTCGAACATCCCCCACGCATATGATAAAAAATGAAAGACATCAACACGGAATTGAGAGTAAAGGTGTGGAGGTGGATGTTGGAGAGTCCTTTCATGATTTACATAAGATTTACAAGAGAGCTATACGTACGACTTTCATCGCTAACTCATACTCACACGATCCCGCCGACACATCTTCCCTTCCTATTTTTCCCTTGATGGGATCCTGATGATATCGATTTGGTAGAAAAAATCTAGAGGAAAGAAAAAACTTTTCGATTTCCACCAGTAATCCCTTCATCTTTCTCCACACCATCAAAATATCATCAACAAGAGGAGAGGAAAAATAAAATGGTCGTAAGCAATATAATTCGGTTATATAAACATTTTTTCAAGAGACTCCTCAACCGAGTCGAGATGGTATGCATTTCACATCTGGAGCTGGATGCATGCTTTTTCTTATACACTTTTCCTCTCTCTCTCCGCTGACAAAAATCATGATTACGAAATAGAGTAATTAGATTGGGAATCACAGGGAAGAAATACACTTTTCGCTAAGAAGGAGGAGGAAAAAATCATATCTTAAACCGAAATCTGTGTAGAAGAAGTGGTTATGAGCCTCGAGGTGGAAAGAAGATGGCGAGGCGAGAGAAAGGATGAGATACGTGTTGAGAAATACAACTTTATATTTCCTTTATATGTCGTAAGAAAAAAACTATATATGATGAGGGTTTTGGTGTTAGTTGTGGTCTGACTTGGATTGAAGCTTATACTTATTGAACACGTTTTTAGAGTTACGAGTAAAAAGGGTAAAAGTATGCCTGCGGCTACTTAGCAGACTTTTCTTCTTCTCCTCAAGTGACTGACAAAATGCGAACAACATATCCAAAGGAACTATATGCCATTTAGTAGCACATACGTATACATATTATATGTTATCCATCAAGTTCATTCTAAACTGCTCCCGCTCAGGTTTGGAGTTCACAGAAATAGGGGCTTTTTATACACGAAAAGCTTCATTGAGCACGGACACACACACACATCATTCTTTTGTGTACAATTCCGAAAGTAGTGTGAACTTAAACTTACAACATTGAACATACTTTCTCTCTTCTCTTGAACTTTGCTATTTGGATTTGGTATAAAAAATGGGATGGGGAGGAGAGAGCAATTTGTGCTTTTCAAAATTCAAAAGTTGGCAAACACACTACTTTAACGTTACTTAGTTTTTTTTGCTGGAGGTTTCATGTGACACAGAATACAATGAAAGCGCGTCTACACACGGTCTCTCCGTTCTTTGTTTTCTTTGATGATGGTGAGCAAACAAGTTGGTTTTGTGAAGCTTTCCGCAAAAAAAGAAGGAAGAATCCTCTCTATTTTTCTCGACAAGAGGATAGCACAAAAAATACAGTTGTAGAGTTTTTTTTTTATGTCGGATGCCACACATGAACAATTTGGTTTTGTTACGTGATTTTTGATGAAAAACTTTGGAGGGAACAAGGATGAGAGTGGTATCCTTTTCCGGATTTGGTTGAAGTTGAACATTTGTTGCTTTTGAAAATCATACCTCTATAATGTGAGCTTACACGTAACTTTTATATATATATTTTTCACCTTGTCCCACTTCCTCTAAATCCCCTTTTTTGTGTGTGATGATGATAATAGGGGAGTACGGAATCTCACGGGGAAGTTCGCAAGTATCGGAAGGTTCGAAAGTTCGAAAGTAGGGGAAACTGG